>JAVXUL010022343.1:0-26958 GCA_035590515.1 Trichilia minutiflora
AGAAAATTATCATTTTACCCTTATGTATAATGTTGACCAAGGGTATTATGATAAATGTATCATAATTTTGAGTTTATAGAAATTCAAAATATATATTAATATGTCTAATTATCAAATTTTTAATGGATAGAGAATTTGACAAGTGTTAGAATTTACATGGCTAATATTTTGACACTTGGTATATTAATATATATATTTTATTTATTAATTAATTTTTGAATTATTTAATCTTCGTCAAAGGAATTCAAGTTTGATTTGAGCTTACCCATGTAATCTAAGCATGGTTGTATCACATCACTTGACCATTATTTTATAATATTTATAAGATAAATATGTCATTAAAATAATGAAAAAAGAGTAAAAAAAATCATTCAATTTGGGTCCATCACGTTGGGCAACCATGGGAGCCAATTTGGGGAGGGTGTTAAGTGTAGAGAGCTCACACTTGTGAGCTCGGTCTTCACCAAAAAGCAAGGCAAGGGTTGCCAAGGTATTATGCTTTCTTTTGCACTCATTTTCTTCCTTGAATTTGTCATTGAAAAGCATGGATCTAAGCTTAGTTTCCTAGGGAGAGAAGCTTCAATTATGCATATTTTAGGCCATTAGAAACCAACAGTTGGGATAGGTATTTACCTTTCTCTAAATTCGCTTACAATAATAGTTATCAATCTAGCATAAGAATGGCACTGTATAAAGTATTTTATGGCAAGAAATGTAGGTCGCCCTTATGCTGGGATGAAGTAGGTGAAAGAAAACTAGATAATATAGAACTAATTGAAACCACCACTGAGAAGGTAAAGATTATTTGAGAAAGATTGAAGATAATGCAAGACAGGTAAAAATCCTATTCGGATAATAGACGAAGAGATTTAGAGTTTGATGTAGATAAATAGGTGTTTTTGAAGGTATCACCCTGGAAAGGGGTGATTCAATTTCAAAAGCAGAAAAAACTCCATCCGAGGTTTATTAGGCCTTTCAGAATTTTTCAGAGAATTGGTCCAGTAGTATACAAGTTAGAGTTACCACTAGAGATACAGAGGGTTCATGATATTTTTCACGTTTTTATGTTAAAGAAGTATGTTCTTGACCTCTCTTATATCACTAGGTAACCTCCTATTGATTTAAGAGAAGATTTAAAGTGTGACATACAATCAGTTATCATCATTGATTGTCATGAGCAGATATTGAGAAGTAAACCCATTCTTATAGTAAAGGTTTTATGAAGAAATGATGCAATTGAAGAGATAACTTGGAACCACGAGCTTCAAATGGAATGTCAATATCGTCATCCTTTTTAGTACTAAGGTATATAAAATTTTGAGGATAAAATTCTTTTAAGGGGGTAGAATTATAACACTCGTGTCTAAGTCTGAAGGGTAATACGATATTTTTTTTATTTTTTCTATACATATAATTGTGTCCATCTCATAAACTATTCACATGACATCGCAACTCTATAATTAAATTGAGGATTTAAGATGGTTAAACCAGAATTTTGAAGTCATCAATGTAGGGACCTCAATGAAATTAAAAGTTAGTTTTATTTCAAGTAGACCTAATGATATTTTTTAATTTGACAGAGTATCCAAGTGAAAATTTTTAATTTTAACTGATTCGATCAAACGAATGGGTTTGAAATTTTCCATTGATATTTTGAGGACTCTTGAAAAATTTATGACCTCAGATTTATTCAATCGAATAGGAGACTCATTCAACTGAATTGATTGATTCGTTTTAACGAGATGGGATTCATTCGAATGATAAAATAGAAGCCCCCTGATTTTTAGAAGTGTCAAAAAATTTGTTCAAACAAACTTTAGTTTGTTCAACTGAATTCAACAGTTCATTCAAATGAACCCCTCAATTCGTTCGATTGAATAGGTAAAAATCCCTGTGAAATAACTGTTTTACCTAAATCTAGAATTTTCTCCTTTATATTTTTCAAGGATAAAATAGTAATTTCACCCTCTATTATAAATAGAGGCCTAAACCCCCTCTTCCCTACCATTTCTTTCCTTTTCTTCTCCCTCTCTTTTCTCTCTTACATTTCTTCTCTTATCTCAACCCATTCCACTGTTTCTTTAATTTCTTTCATTTCTTTTCAATTCCTTATCACATTTTCCATTCTAAACCTCCTACAAGTTTTGATTTATTAAAAGAAGCCAGGAAATCACAAGGAGAAGCTAGGATTTTAGGACTAAATTTGGAGTTTTCTGAGTTTTAAGTGAAATCAAGGCAATCTAACGGTACTACGAGGTAAATGGCAACTTTTCTAAACCCTCCCTAACCTTTATTTCGCATTTTATCAAAATTTGAATTTATGGATATTACTATTTATCTACGAGTTTAGGTTAGTTTTTATCGTATGAATTTAGGTTTTAACACGTTAATTAGGTTGTAGAGAAGTTTGATAAATGATTAGGTAGCTAAAAACTCGAATTTAAAAAATATAGATAAATCAAAATAGTATTTGCATTAATGTTTTGATGAGAAATGAAGGGTCCATTCATTGAAATCACTCAACCGATTTGAAATGCATTAGTTTGGCTATAATGTGGGTTCGTAGTGATAAAAAATGGGTAACCGATCAAAAATGAGGGTTTTATCTGATTACGTGTATTAGTCGACCTTAGAAATCGGATTAGAATATATTACACGCATACAAGTCTTGTTTATGCTTTAGAAACGTATATTGATATGATTTTTGGCATATGTGTTTAGGCGGCGATACATGAGTGAGGAACCTATATGAGGTACTGAGGAATGAGGAGAATTAGGGAATGCATATCCTCCCTAAATTATAAGCAAACAACTTTATATTTTTATTGCTTTAATACAAATTTTGGATATTCTTAATTATTTGTAAATATTTTATAAAGTTAACCTTATATGTTTAATACTTTTGCTTCATATACTTGTTTATGTATATGTACATGGTTTGAAATGAAATGTATTTGTGTGGAGAACGGGCTAGGAGGCCAAGTTGAGTTATGTTTAATGGATATTTTGATACTCATACTTATGTTTTCTTGCAGATCTATTGGACTTGTATGAATATGTGGATATATGTATACATATTGATGATAACAGCCATGAGTATTGGGATTATTTACTGTAACTACAGGATAGTAGCCTAGGACGACTTGGAGAAGGGCCTTCTAGGTTAATGGAGATTCACAGGTGGAGGTTGGTATAAGATGTGATATTGATGAGGTTCTGAGATGTGATTCGACCAATTGTGAATCTCATCGGGTTAGTCACGAATGTCACATATGGTTACTTGAGCCAAAATCAGTGGTGGCCCTGTTTTCTGAATGAAAACATGCATAGTTTTATTCTTTACATTTTAAATTAAATTTTTGTAAAATTTCATTGTTTTCACCTGCATAAAAAACCCACTGACGGTTTTCAAATTACCTAGGGTTGGGATAATTGTTGGGAAAGGAAGCCAGCCTAATGATTTTATAACTGTTTTATGCTTTCAATTTTTAAACAAATATTTTTAGATTTAATTGTTTTTAAAATGATACATCTGAAATTGACTCACTAACTAGAGATTTCAGTCCACTCAGAATGTTTGTTTACTTTATTTTATTTTATATTGGTATTTATCTTTTTATGGATTGTAAAAAGAATCTATTAACCACATCTATTTCTATTTCTATTTGTTTGAATATGTATTTAAATACTTTGATCATTGATTGAATATTTAGAAGTGTTTGTGGGTTAATTGAAAAACTTTAAGAAGTTTGGGTAATATGGAAGGATATTTGGAAGTGTTTAAATGTTTGCTTTTGAAACAGGATTTTTAAAGGCCTTACAGGCTCTTAAGATGTATTCAGAGATTATTGAGTACATATTGAAAGTCTATGGCGATTATCATATATGGGATCCACGAGTTAGGGAGTGACAATACACATTTTGTATAACTTTTCATAATGTGGTGAAATTATGATTGATTATATGATTATTGTGATCCATATGGATTGTTTGGATATATGATTGCATAACGTCCATGAGGGCCGAGATTATTTATTGTAGCTATAGGGACGTAGCCTAAAACGACTTGGAGAGAGGTCGTCTAGGTGAGTGGAGGTTTATAGGTGGGGGCTGGTATAAGGTATGATGATGTTAAGGTTGTGAGATTGTGATTCGATCATGTGTGAATTTCATCGAGTTAGTCATGGATGTCATCATGTGACTATTCGAGCCAACATCAGTGGTAGGCCGATTTTCTAGTTAAATCATGCATAGTTTTGTTCTTTACCCTCTAAATTAAAATGTTATAAAATATTATGGTTTTTACCTGTATATAAAATCCACTAACGGTCTCGAGGTTACCCAAAATCAAGGTAATCGTCGGAAACGGGAGCTAGTCCAATGACGTTATATACGTTTTTATGTTTTCAAATTAAATCAAATATTTTAAATTAAATCATTTTTAGAATGATTTCCAAGTGATGGTTTTGTATTTTAAAAGAATGTTTTATATATCTTATGAATTTTTATATGAAGTAGTATTTATTTATTATAATATTTAGTTCACTCACCGAGTATACTCCCGTATACTCCCCCCTCCCATTTTTCCAGTTTCAAGGAAGACAAGCTTTCAGAATAAATCTACTTGATAGTGATCCCTCCAAGTTTCTGAGGGCATCACGTATACATTTGAATCGACTCACCTACTAGAATTCAAAGTCCATTGAGGATACTTGTTATTTTATTATTTTAATATTTATCTTTTATGGATTGTAAAGGATTTATAAATCACATTGTTTCTATTTTTATTTACCTAATTATGTATTTAAATACTTTGATGGATGATTCCTAAAATGATTTGAATATTTAGAAGTGTTTACGATTTGATTGAGAAACTTTAAGAAGTTTGGGTGATACGGAAATATTTTTGGAAGTGTTTAAATATTGTTTTCTTAAACATGATTTTTAAAAACCTTCTAGGCTCTCAAGTTGTATTCAAAGGTTATTGAGTACGTATTGAGAGTTTATGACAATTGTCATATTAAAACCCATATGTTGGAGCAAGATATTTTATATACTATTTATTTTTTCATTTATTTTTGTCAAGAAATAAAATCAACGATTTAAAAAAAGTATATGATAAATTAAAGAATTTATTATTTTATAATTATTTTTTTGAAAGTGTTTAAATATTATTTTTTTTTAAATAGAATTTTTAAAGGCCTTATAGGCTATCAAGTTGTATTTAGGATTTATTGAGTACATATTAAGAGTCTGTGACGATTATTATATACGAAACTTATAGGTTAGAGCGTGATATTTTATATACTATATATTTTTTCGTTTATTTTTGTCAAAAAATAGAATCAACCATTTAAAAAAAAAAAAGTATATGATAAATTAAAGAATTATATTATTTTATAATTATAAAATAATATTTTTAATGTAATATTAAAATATTTAATAAAAGGTTCATATATTTTGCTTTATATGATAGGGAATAAATGAATTTAATGATGATATCATAAAATTATTTAATGCAAGACATTTTTTTCAGTCAGATAAAAGTCACAAATTTTACTTTCTTTTATTAAGATATTTATATCTTACAATCAATATTAAGTTATAAAAATAAAACAACTTAAATTAAATCAATATCCGATAGTAAGTCAAATTTAGAACTCAAATAAAAAAAGGAACATTTCCTTAGTATTATAACTTTAATGACCATGTAGTTAATAAGAAAAAGTTTTATTAGATTCCTAAAATTTAATAAAAATAAATATAATATATTTATTTAAAGTATTTTAATAAAACAAATTAATAAAAATAATAATATTTACTTATTTTAAAGTATAATTATAATACAAAAAATATATATTTGTTTAGAATTCTGCTAACAGACGCCTTAGAGCGCATTGTCAGCAAAACTTATTTATTTATTCTAATTTTCTTTCACAAAATTTGGACCACAAATATTCAAGAAGGCCGGACTTTGACAACTAAGCATTCTAATATTGTTTACAGTCTCATAAATCAATAATTATTGACATCGGCACTCATAAAATAATAATAATAATAAAAAAAAAGAATATATCAACGCCTTTATCACGATCCACCTCCATTGGACCACCGTCATCATCAACGGTGGTAGATCCAGGTTGAACAGCCCAAATTTGAGAAACTATAAACAAGAGCAATTGTTTAAGTTAACACCGCTATTTTCTAAAATGATTAGATATTCTTTTTTATAAAAAGAGGTCATTGATGTTTTGTTTTTGTTTTTTAGAAATTTCGGATCATTTGAAATCCACGAGCCTTAGGATTTTATAAGACTTATTTATTTTATTAATTGAAGTGCTACAATAAAGTAATAACTTATTGTTAATTTTATTTTATCATTTATTTTATTTCAATAACTTGTTATTTCCAATCAACTTTCTGAATTACATATATTTTCTCTATTGATATTAAGATAAAAAGCATGATTTTGAGTCCAATAATTTTAATGAAGTTAAAAAACTTATTTAATTAGAAATAACTCAATTAGAAGAACATCTCTTAATCTTTTAAGGACTAAAATATATAAAAAGAATTATTTAAATTTGGGCATTCGGATTATTTTCTCGGGCTGCAGTGACTTCGTGGACCAACCGTGTGGTCAAAATTAACCTTTTTTCCATTCAAAATGAGAAGTCATCGGAGAAGACTTTGATTTACACACATTTTGCACTTAAATTTCACACAATGCCAAAATTTCATGATCCACCGAAAACTCAACTTCTTGACAACGTTTGCATAATTTCATGACCAATGAAAAGTTGTTTGAAATGGTGGAAATTAGAACCTCTTTCCATACAAAATTAGAAATCAGATGACTTAGACTGCATTTCTCCTTGAATTTTGCGCAATTGCCTAATTGCTAATCCACGTTTCATGATTCTCCGAAGCTCAACGTCTTGGCATTGTTTACAGAATTCATATTGAAAATGAAAGACTAATTAACAAATGTAGTTTGTTTAAATTAAGAATTAATATTATAATTTATTAAGAGTAAAAAAAGATATATACATTTTTAAAATTTGGTTAAGTATACATGATTAAGTATTATGCTGAAGCCTAGTCTATAGGCCTAGGCTCGTTATGCAGAGGTCTCCACATCCCTGAGCCCACGTTATTTGATGGATCCAAGACCTTCTTTTATGATACCCAAGTAAAGGGTCTTTAGTGCTATTTCTTCCGAGGTCATGGCTTCTAAAGATATGTCTCGGATTATTCACAAAAGACATATCTATTCGAAACCTACTCTTTTGTCTGGTATCCAAAGCCCTCTACTCCTTTCCGATAAATAAGACTTCTCTGCATGCATTATCTAAGATCTAAGACTTCTCGGTGTGGGTCACCTGACCCTATTGATTACCCAAAATATGAACTTATACACGAGGAGAAGTATTATTTCCAAGACAGTCACGCCCTATGATTTTCATAACAAACTTTTAGAAGGAACCAATGATAGAGATACATGTGTCAGCGGTTATGCTTGCAAATGATTGAAAAGTTACAGAATGCGGGAATAAGGGGAGGTTCATTCCATTTACAGGTAACGAATATCTTGACTTTACACAGAAACACACACAAATTTTCTCTCAACTTTTCCCTCTCTACAAACATCATCTCTCTCGTGCTCTTTTTTTTTTCGATCTCTCTATTCTTTCAACTCTCACACACAAGTAAAAAACCCTTACTAACTTAGGCATCAGAGGATTTTCATCGGAAAACCGGTTTTACCATTGAGAGTTACTGTGTTTTGTAGGCGAGAGCTTGCAGAGAGTGAACAAACTTGAAGAAGAAGATGCTGGTGCACAAGATTGAAGACCATCAACATTTGGCATTGTCTGTAGAAAAACGAATGAAAAGCTAGGGAACACTAACTTTATCGAAGATGACAGCCATAAGAGTTTATACAACCCAAGGACATGTGTCAGAACAGAGAAATCTAGAAGGAGACTCTATCGACGTGACAACTACAGCAAATGAAGATTAGAATTTGTTGGAGGGAATTCCAGAGCATGAGAACTCTAGATCTAGCTTGAGTGCTACTCCTACTCGCAGGCCCCAACATACGAGAGAAATAGGTGAAGTAGCCCAGTTGTTGCAATAATTTTAGAACAGCAAACAACAACATGCAGATAAGGATCAGCAAATACAAATCCTAGTTAAGGAGATTACAGAAATGAAAAAGATGTTAAGGATGGGATCGTTGGGCCCAAGAATGTCAATTAAAGCAGTAGAAAGCAGCACCCCATAACCAGATAAGTTTGTAAAGAATAATGATGGAATGAGAGAAAAGGCTTCAAAGAGGAAATACAATGTTCCTAAAAAGGGAAAAGAAAAGGCTACGAAAGAGCCTTTAATGAAGAAGATGGAAGGTAGGAATGAGAATGTGCCTTTTAAGATCTATGAAAGACGCCATTATGAATTCACTCGTTTTTTTTTTTCAGAGTCTAAAGAAGAATCGTGAGAAGTTCCTGGAGACCAGTTTACTCCCTGATGATATGAGGGTAGTCCTTGAACAAAAGCAAAGGAGGGAGCATGAAACTTCTAGGGGGAATTGTTACCAAGGAAAAAAACGTGGAGGCCTTGGTGAGGAAGCTTGTAAAAGAAATAAACAGCGAAAAGGTGCGGCTTTGGGGTGAGAATGTGAAGTCTATACAACAAACGGGATCATATGTAAAATCTCCTTTTACTCCAAGACTTATGGGTTTAACTTTGGCCCAGAAGTTTAAAGTGCCCTAAATCACCCCATTTTTGGAGAGGATAGATCTTTCCTTATAAATAGACTTTTTTTAAGAAATGTTGCTCATTTAAGATCTGAATGCAGATCAAATGTATAGTTTGTTCCTGTTGACATTAGAGGGACAAGTGAGGAAGTGGTTCGTCTTTGGCTTTGGGAAGCATCCAGGATTTTGAACAACTATATGACAATTTTATAAGGGAGTTTAAGGAGATTATTTTCAACACCAAAACTTCGAGTTCCTTATTATTGTTCAAACAGGGAAATGGAGAAAGTCTCTAAAGTTTTGCTAAGAGATACCATGAAGAAGTGCTTGAGTTAGGAACCTTCCATCATCCTTTAACGTTGGAAGGCCTGAAACAGGGTTTAAAGATAGATTGAGCATGGTATGCGATATATAAGTCCTTTGTGACTACATATGAAGCTGTTCGGAGGAAAAGACAACATGAGTTCCTTCAAAAAATGACAGTTGATTTTAGAAGCTCAAGAATAAGAAATAAAAGAATCAGCAAGAAAAGTCTTCTGAGGTGAACCGTGGAAGTGATCACGCACCCAAATACTTCAGGATGAAAAGACATAAGGAATATCCTTATATCAGAGAAAGGAGGTTACCTCAAAAGGATGATCTAAGACGAGTAGTGTAAGTGCACGAAAGGAAGAAGTTGACCCCTCTAAATGCACCTCTTTAACAAGTATTAAAGGAGATAAAAAGACGAGGAACACTTTTGTTAGATCCTCTCCCAATCAAGTCAAAACCAATCGAGGATGCGAAGAACAAGTTCTGTGAGTTCCATCAAGACGTCAGACACCTTACAAATGAGTGTTATGATCTTTAAAATTAGGTTGAGATCTTGGTCAGAAATAATTACCTAACTAAGTTTGTGGCAGATGCTGATGACAAATCATAGATCTGAGATATAGTCAAAAGAGAAACGATGCGATGGTGATTATAGGGGGCCTACTTTAGCAGAAAATTCCAACAGGTCTCGGAAAAATTATTCTTGATATTCATTATCGAGCTCAACTATTATACCCCATGTGATAAATGTGCATATCGAGAAGAGATAGAAGGTGGCCTCAGTACCAATAATGTTTACTAATGAGGACGAATGTGGAGTCCATTATCCATATGATGATGCTCTTATAGTGATGTTGACTGTGGGTACTTCTCAAGTTGGTAGGATTCTGATTGATACAGAAAATTCAACTGACATCATTTTTAAGGAAACTCTAAATTCCTTAGGTATTGAGAACTTAAGATTAAGTCCTGCCGAGACCGCTCTACATGGATTTGGGGAATCTTATGTATATCCCCTTGGGATAATACAATTACCAATGACAATGGGCGATAAACTGTATCAGAATACTACAATGGTAAAGCTTCAAGTTGTGGATCTCAAAATGTCATACTACATAATATTGGGAAGACCCTTTCTAAAATACACCTAAGCAGTAGAAATTGTTCACTATTTAAAACTTAAGTTTAAAGTAGGATTGTGAGAGGAAGTCGAAAAAAGGCCCAATCATGCTTTATTACTAGTTCAGAGAGCTTTTACTGCATTCACAAATGCCCGTTGGAAGAGAGGATGGTAGAATAGGGAGAAGATGATCAATAAGAAACAATGTTTCAGAATCTAGATGAAAAAGTTAGTCAGCAACATAAGTAACCTAACAGATGATAGACGACCTGAAAGAGTTGTGAAGACTGGGTCTAACCTAATAGCTGAGTAAAAACCGTCATTAACTGAAATACTGAGATGCAATGCTGATGTATTTGCCTGGTCCCATAATAACATACCAGGAATCAATGCTCGGATCATCTCTCATCGCCTAACGGTGGATCCAAGATTTAAACTCGGAGCCTATAAGAGGAGAACGTTGAATGCAGAGTGAAGAAAAGCCATAAAAGTAGAATTAGATAAGCTTTCAAAAGTCGGGTTTATCCGAGAAGTACATTATCCTGAATGGATTTTTAATATGGTCATGGTAAAAAAAGCCAATGAAAAATGGAGGATGTGTGTTTATTTCACTAATCTAAATAAAGCATGCCCAAAAGATAGCTTTTCCGTGCTGAATATTGATCAACTGGTAAATTCCACAGCAAGACATGAACTTCTAAGACTTATGGATGCTTTCTTGGGGTACACTCAAATCAAAATGCATGAGGCTAATCAAGATAAGACCGTCTTCATCACTGACCAGGGTTTATATTGTTATATAATTATGCCTTTTAGATTGAAGAATGCTAGGGCAACATTCTATAGGTTGGTTAATAGAGTTTTCAAACCCTTAATTGGGTCAACCATAGAAGTGTATATAGATGACATGATTACAAAATCTGTGAAGGCCTCTGATCATGCTAAATATTTAGAGAAAACTTTATCTTACCTGAGAAAATATAATATGAAATTGAACCTTGAAAAGTACTCATTCGGGGTCAGCACTGGAAAATTTCTCGACTACATCGTTACTAAGCGAGGAATTGAGATCAACTCTCAGAAAGTCAAAGCTATCATGAATTTAAAGCCTTAAATCACAATAAAAGAATTATAAGGTCTAACAGGGAGATTGGTTGCATTGAACAGGTTTGTTTCAAAAGCTACAAATAAGTGTTTCTCTTTCTTTCAGATGATAAGGAAAAGAAAGAAGATTGAGTGGGACAAGAATTACAAACAAAGTTTCAGAGAGCTTAAGGAGTATCTAGCTCACGTTCCACACCTTACAAGTCCTGAGATGGGAGATATTTTGCAGCTATATTTAGCTTTCTCTGTAAGTTCTATTCTGGTGAAAGAAGATGTTGAGAGGATACAAAGCCCTATTTATCATGAGAGTAAAACTTTGTTGGATGTTGTAACCGCTGCCAAAAAGTTGTGTCCATACTTTTAGGCACATCAAATAGTGGTGATGACAGATCAACCTTTAAGATAAATCCTTCACAAACCCGATCTATCTGGGCGATTAGTGAAGTAGTTAGTTAACCTCAGTGAATATGATATAGACTATAAGCCTCAAAAAGCTATTAAGGGACAAGTACTGACAGATTTTGTTGCAGAAAGGATGGCGATAGAATAACTATTAATACTATAGATCTCATAAACCAACCAGATCCAAGACGAGACTGATGTCCCCACCTCCAACATTTCAGAAGAAATTTGGTAACTATATATAGATGGCGCTTCTAATATATAAAGGGGTGGAGCTGGTATAATTCTGAGAAGACCTGAAGGGAAAGAAGTCATATACTATTTGAAGTTTGATCTCAAGGTGACCAATAATGAAGCGGAGTATGAAGCTTTGATAGCTGGTATCAAGTTGGCTCAAACTTTGGGAGTTACTTCTTTGAACGTAAATTGTGACTCTCAACTGATTGCCAATCAAATCAAAGGACAGTTCGAGGCTCAGGAAGACAATATACAAGCTTATTTAAGCTAGACCAGAAAGCTCTTAGAGAGGTTTAAAGAGGTTACTGTGAAGCAGCTCTCTAGGTCCGAGAACTCTAAGGCCAATGCATTAGCTAGATTAGCTTCTACCTTCAACAAAAAAAGCTCCTGCCTTAGTGCTTATAAACGTCCTACCGCAAAGAAGTGTTGATTTGAAGAGTGATCATGTGGCTACCATACAGGAAACCCCTGACCTGGTGTAGATGAAAAAACTTAAGTCCTACATCCAACATAGGGAGTTATTGACAGACAGAAATGAGGCAAGGAAGATAAAAAATAGGTTAGCCAGGTAGGCTGTCATTGATCATATATTGTATAAATGTGGTTTTAGTTTGTCATATTTGAAATGTTTGAGACCAGATGAGGCTAATAAAGTTCTGGAAGAAATCCATGGTGGAATTTGTGGAAGCCATGTTAGGGCTCGTTCTCTTATATACAAAATCATTCAGTAAGGGTATTATTGGCCAATAATTTTGCAAGATGCTTCTCGACTAGTTAAATCCTGTCATGAAGGTTAGATCTATGGAGATACTATAAGGTAACCACCAAAGGAACTCACTTGCCTTTCCAGCTTTTGGCTCTTCTTTTAAGATGTTTCTCGAGCTAGTTAAATCTAGGGTCTGGACTTGATCGGACCATTACCTGCTGCTCGAACCAACACCAAATATGCAATTATTACGATAGATTATTTCACAAAATGGGTGAAAGCAGAACCTTTCTTCAGCATAATAGAGAAGAAGATAATAGCCTTTGTGAATCAGAACATAATATATCGCTTTGGAGTCTCATAGTTTTAGTGGTCGATAACAGGAAGCAATTTGACAACACCAGATTCAGAGAATTCTGCTCAAATTTCAGTATTGATTTGAGATTTGCTATACCAGCTCATCCTCAAGCTAACAGACAAGTGAAAGCTGCCAACAAAATAATCAAGAAGGTGCTAAAGAAAAAGCTTGAGGAACGCAAAGGAGCATGGATTGACAAGCTGCTTGAGGTATTTTGGGCTTATAGAATAACTTCTAGAGTTGCAATAGGGGGAATCTCCATTCCTTCTAGCTTTTGAACTTTTTGAGTTCAAGACTATGATAAAGGCAGGAATGAGGCCAACCAAAGACTAGACTTGGATCTGCTAGAGGAAAATGAGATGAAGCTACACTAAGAACAATAGCCCATCAGCAAAAGATGGCTTGATACTACAACCAAAAAGTCAAGCGTTGAACCTTTGAGAGAGGGGATTTAGTTCTCAAACGAGTAACTTTTAATACCAAATTTTCTATTGACAGGGTGTTTGGAGCCAATTGGAAAGGAAAATACAAGGTCATTCAAGTTCTTAGACTGGGGGCTTACAAACTGGAAACCGTAAATAGAGTACAAGTTAGAAAGCCTTGGAACGCTGAAAAGTTAAAATTGTACTATCCTTAATCCGACTCATTGGCTTGACCCTCTGATCCGACACTTGACTTCATGCATATCTACTTCCTGAAAAGATCAAACCCTGCCATTCTTAAGAAGTACTTTATCAACATTCAACTTTTATGTTCTTGACTAGTCAACATTCTTCTCTTTTATTAAAGCCTACTGATCTCAATTAGATTTTGTACCCAAGTATAGGTAGTCTTGTTATAGTATAGTCAAGTGAGTCCAAGTGTCGTATCCACAAGGAGTGTTTTTGCCAAAAATCTAATTGGGCTATGTTCAAGCCAATTTCCAATAGAAGAAGTCCAATAGCAAAGGTAGAACAAATGTTGAATTGATTTTAAACAAAGAAATTACCAAATAGAAATTAAATACAGATTAAAACACTGAGCCTTTAGAAGTTGATATTTTAGGATGATGGTTAGTAAAATAGATCCCTTTGATAACTCAATTGAGATTAACTACAGAGTTATCCCAATCGGAAGATAAAAATCATTTAATGCATGAAAAACATATTTTCTACAAAAAAATCATCATTTGATTAAAAGAGTTTCTTTAAATCAATTGATAAAAAATGTAAGAAAAACATTTTAAGACATTTAATGTTCAAAGCATTTTTTGTACCATATGTCTACAATGAATCAAAGAAAGTTTTTCTAAGCATTCAATGTGCCAAATGTTTACATAAAAATCAGAGAGTTTAAATGCTTAAAAACATTTCTCAAAACATATTTATGCAATTAATAAAAAGAGTTTAACATTAAAAACCAAGAAGGGATCTAAAAGAACACACCATACACCCTTAGTATCAACCTCCTAGCCTTAACTAGAAATTTAGAAAGACATGGAGATGAGAGAATAAAATTTCATTATAAACTGAATATAATGCATCTCTTACACTCCCAATTCACCTCCTTAGAATACAAAAATCGACCTCTTATTTATAGGCAAATAAGAGAGCTAAATGACAAAGTGGGTAGTGGAGCATTTGACAAAAGGAGATTAGATATTCTGTCCACTATCAAAAAATGTCATGGATGACCTCAAATATCAATGATTCAGCTTCTTAGGTAATCATAAATGTTGTATATATTTGAATCGTATTTCGGTGTCCACTTTTATCAGGTCAATCCGAGTTTTCTATCAAAAGTTATAGCTAAATTACTGGAGCAAGGTCGGGCTGGACTGGAACAGGAATGTGACTTGATTGATGGCATCCAAAGTATAGCTTCGAACCTGAACTGATGGTTGGACCAAACATAAAAGTTTTATCCCAATGTGTTATCTTTCCAATGGATCAAGATTCACCCTAATAACTCTCCTGGATGAAAAGTTATACCCATTTTATGTATACTATATAGAGATCAAAATTAACTGAAATTACAAATAAAGTAAATTTTACATCAAAAACTAGAAAATATGCATAAATGGAGAGAGTTAATCATACTTTAAGTGTAAAATAATAAATTTAACCCTTGATACACATACACTTTTATGTACTCATCAGTATTCAATTAAGATATCAAGGATAAAGGGATTAAAACTACATGGTAACATTGGTCACGGAATAAAATATGATATTGAACCATTCACATTCTCGTCACTTGAATGATTTTGATATGTTGTTAGACATTGCTCATGATTTGTGATATTAAAATTAGATTTTAATATCACTACCAACATTACAGGAACCTATTGGGTCGCACGTTAGAACGTGAAAATTGAAAGTATAAATTCATGAGATGAATTTATCTTAGTTCATAGAAACTTTGTGTTGATTAGGGTTTTACTGGATCTATTTAATAAAGTTAGGCTAAGGATGTTGGTTAAAACTTTATTAAATAGATTGGGCTTTAAGAATAAGGATAAGCCCAACACGAATATTGGGCTTATTTTATCATTAAACCCTAACCCAAAAATACAATATAAAAGAAACCTTTTATTGAGTTGTAAACATAAGTGTGCCTAGGGTTGTGTTTTCTTAGAGAAAGAAAAACGTAATAGAAATGAAGAACACAGAAAAACACAAATAAGAGCTAGCACTCGAAATATTGATTCATCTTGTTCGTGTGGATACCATAGAGGTGCAAATATGAAGATTTGTACTTATGATTCACAAAAAGTATGAGTTCTTGAACTTGTTTTAAGGAGACACTTCGTTTATCGCATGGGTCCTTGAAAGAAAATCAAGAAATTTTAGTTTCTGCTGTTTTTGTATACCTTTGATTTCGTTACGTAAACCTGGATCTGTTAGAGAAAGCGCAAGACAAAGCTGCAATCAGTGTAACAACTCATTAGTAAAAAGTGACTCGATACTACAATCAGAAAGTCAAATACCGAACCTTTCAGAGAGGAGACTTAGTTTTTAGACGAGTAATTCTTAATACTAAACTTTCTGGTGAAGGGGTATTTGGAGCCAATTGGGAAGGACCGTACAAAATCACTGGGGTTCTCAAGCTCGGAGTCTATAAGTTGGAAATCCTGAGTGGAGTATAAGTCAAAAAACCCTAAATTGCTAAAAAGTTAAAGTTATACTATCTCTGATTCAACCTTGTGGCTCGACTCTCTAATCCAGTATTGAGCATCATACATATTTGTCTCCTAAAGATATCAACCCCTATCATTGTCAAAAGCGTTCCTTCAGTATTCAGTTTCTATGTTCTTGGCTGGCAAATATTCCTTTGTTGTTGAAAGCACGTTGTCCCTCATCTGAAGAACACATGTTGGTATGAAATCACGTCATCCCCAATCTAAGACTGCATATTAGTATGAGACCACATCGTCTCCCACTTGAAGATCACATATTGGTGTGGGACCACGTCGTCCTTGATCCGAGATCGCATATTGGTATGAGACCACGTTGTCTCTCACTTGAAGACCACATGCTGGTATAGGATCACATTATTCTCGATTTGAAATCGCATATTGGTATGATACTATGTCATCTCCCATCCGAAGACTATATACTAGTATGGGATCACGTCGTCCCCGATCTAAGATCTCATATTGGTATGAGACCACTTCGTCCCCCATCTGAGATCATTGATAAGTATGGTCTGATTTACATTACTGTCATTCTTAGAGTCGGATCGATGATTAATTAAATTCATTAATTCTTGTATGCTATAAAGATGACTCATGTTTATAATTAATGAAAATAATGATATTTGTTTTGGTAAATCTGTCTATGTATCTCATGTTTACTTGCCATCTTAGTTATAGATTACAATGTTATCCGACCTGATTTTTATACTTAGTGAAAATTTTCTCAATATTTTGTCTCAATTAACTGTCGAATTATCAGCTTATACTAAGTTAACTCCTATGTTTAACAAAATATTCACTAAGTGTTATATGTGAATAATTTTTACTTAACCAGTTTCTATAAGTACAAGTAGGTGTTATCTTGGAAGACACTTATTTGAGCACAGGAAAAAGAGATGTGAGAACAGAAACTCAAACAAAGTTTTATTATTAAAGAAAGAATGTTCTTTATAATAATAAAAAGAAAGAAAAATTACAAAGATCAGAGCCTAAGTTTCTGTTCAGGTGGAAGGTCTGCGAGGGGATCGATTGGCGCTCATTCTGTGTGGTCAGAGGATTGATAACGATAGTCTCGATAATTGGGTCAAAAGTGAGAGCATCTTTGTTCATGTCAACAGCTGCCTCCCTGAAATCTGATGTTCCTCTCCCAAGGACCTCATATAGCCATCTGATGTCAAGGTGAGGGTACTGGGCCTTGAAAGTTTGACGAGTCAAATTAATCGTCTCGTCCATTTTGGCTTCACCAGCGGTCTCGGTAGCAGCTGTAGCATCTGAGCTCTTTTGATCTCCTCAGTTGCCCTTTGTCTACTAATTCTATCTCAGACATCTTTTTTGACAAACGAGATCTAAGGTTGGCATTTTCTATGGTGAGGCTGGTCTGCTAAGATTTTGATACAAACACTCGAATTTTCAGTTCCTCCTTTTCTTTGGCCCAAGCCAGCTACTGGTCCTCAAATTTTATTCTCTCAATTGCCAGAGTGGACTGTGCAGTTTTAAGTGACTTCATGGCCTAGGCATTTTTCTTCTCTAATTTTTGCATTTTCCCTGTGTCATCTTTTCTCGCCTTCCATTGAAGTTTCATTTGTTGTTCCGCCTGCATCAAAATAAGTTGTCAGTATATTGCAAAAAAGAGATCTTCAATAGTTAAGTAAACCACTTACCCGCAATCCCCATCTATACATAAATTTCATTGCCTCCTCATCCTTCCAAGACTCCAATTTCTGGAAAATACCCAGAGAGACATGCTTTTCTACATCGCTCATCAACCTTATAAGATGAGCATAATACTGCCTTTTATTTTTTGGAATGTCGTTAGGTTGGAGCTCGGGGGCATCCACAGATTGAAAAAGGTTATCCCCAGATGTAGATTTTAGGGCAATAATAATTAGGGATGGCAATTTGGGTCACGACACGAATATTCAACATGAATTCGATGATAATAATCGTATTCGTGTTCAAAAAAAATAATACGAATAATAAATGAATCGTATTCGTGTTAATCTTTTTTAAATAAATCATATTCGTGTTTAGCCTGATGAATATTCGTTTAAAACATAAATAGTTAAACGAATCGTATTCTTATTCATGTGAAACAAGGATTCGTTTAAATTTATTAAAAAACCAAGTTCGTCTGTAATAATGTCAAAATCGATTTAATACAAGCTAAAATCAAAACAACGTCATTTAATCCAATTATATAAAGCTAAATGTTTGAACCCTAAATCTAGAATCTTCTCCATCTTTCTCGATCTCTCTCTATCACGCTCACGTTTAGTCGATTTCTTGTGTTAGAGCATCACACCTCTGTTCGATTGCCTCCGTCCAAGCGTCACACCCTCGTTAATTAGTCTCTCAATCTCAGTCGATCGATCCTATCTGCCTCTCACTCTTAATCAATATATTTGTCATAATCTGATCGTGGTTGACATTATCCTACTGTAACCTTTTAATTTATGATTTGCTTGTTTGTTTCACTATATTCTTTTGTTATTTGGTTCTATGATACACCAAGTTATTTCAATATAAAAAAATCGCATTGATTCAGAAATGAAATTAACATCGTGATCATCCTTATTTTCATATATTACTTTTCATTAACATCATGATCATCCTTATTTTCATATATTGTTATGTCCTTAATGTTGTACGATATTTGTATTTATTTCTTGGTTGATGCATAGAAGAAGAGGAAATTCTTTCTAAACTAAACCTGAATAAAATTTCATTTTATAGCTTAGTCGATTGAAGCATATTATGTACCTTTCCTTCTGGTACTAATGGTTGTTAATTATGCTCTCATAGTGTGATGAGCTAATTAATTTTGTATATGAATTGTTCATCATAGTTTTGATAGAAAGATAATAGGAATTGAGGATGTACTAATTTTCTTAACTATTTTTTTGTATATTTGTTCGCATGACTTAAAAATGATATATTAAATTGAAAATTATTTTACTGGCTTAGGAAGAGAGCTAAACATTTGTTACCTTCATTCTAAGTTTTTTTACTCCTTTTTTGGTCCTTATTCTATTAAAGGAGCCCATTGCGTAGAACAAAACATTTGTGTTGTTTTTTCGTTTGACAGATTATAAATTAAGTTATTTTTTGGAATCTACACAGAATGTAAATGTACTTTTTTAATTAGGAAAGTTTAGATATTACATTGATATAAAAATTCTTATTTATTAAAATAGACTCTTAATTGATATTTAAAGGTTCTTGGAATTTTCTTCTTTTTTTTTATGTTTTATTATAATTTTAATTATAAAAAATTAAAAAAAATTATAACCATGAATTTGTGAATAAAAACAAAGAGTTTAAAAATGTGAAAGAATGTACATATATATGTGTCGTGTAGCATAATCCTCTTATATGACTAATGTCAAAAATGAATCTGAAGAAGGGCTAAATCTTTTTTCCAATAATATTATGTAGTATAAAAGCTTTATAAACTATATAAATTTATTTTCATTATGCTTTTTTTCTTGATTCATATTCTGATTTCATAAAAGCTTAATTGATAGAGTAAGCTAATATTAAATTTTTTTTTAGATAAAAGAATGAATTCAATGGAAACTGATACGGTTGATTATTCTCAAAGTGTTGTGATGACGTAGATGAACTCATTGAATTGGAAGAGGGAAGGGAAAAAAATTTTCAATAAAAGGGAGAAAAACGCAAAAGGAAACTAATTTCACCAGTTTAGACATTGTTTTACAAATTGTAGGAGACATTTTCAGACGAAAAAGAGAGGTCGAAGTGTACAAAATGTGACATTACCTGCGTGTGTACTAGTAAGGGTGGTACAGGTAATATGCTATCTTATATGTCTACTTGTCCCAAATTGACAATGCCATATGATCTTAGTAAGATATTTTTAGATAACCTTGAAGGAAGTGTGTTAATGCGTTCTTCTAAATTTAACCCTACTGTGTTTTATGAATTACTTGCTATTGCTTTGATTAGACATGTTTTACCATTTCAATTTGTTGAGTATGATGGTATTAGACGCATTTTTTAGTATTTGCAAGAACAAGTTTCACTTGCTTTTAGGAATACTACAAATTCAGATGTGGTGAAGATGCATTGTAGTGAAAAAGAGAAGATGAAATGTATTTTACATGAAATTCTTGATAGAATATCTTTAACTTCTGAGTTATGGACATCCATAGTCACAGATGATTTTTTTAATCTAACTTCACATTTTTTTGATTAAGAGTGTGTTAGCGTTGTATGTCCTAAAATCATTCGTGTTGTTGGTTTTGGGCACTACTGTATCAAATTATTGTATATATTTTATATGTATTTATCTATTTACTTATTAACAAAACTGTTTATTATTCATATGTATAAACTACTTTCTCTATTATCATACTAATAGTAAAGTATGTATATGATCGATCCAGATAATTTGATTATCGAAATGTTCCCTACTTAAGTGATATCGACTGGGCATTGGTATTGCATAGTAGGCTCATTAGATATCTTCGATGAATATCATAAGATGATATTAGTGTGAATAACATCATAGCTATGTTATCAAGGTATTAGCGTGGATTAATAGTTAAAGAATTATTTTTCGAATGTGACTAAGATATGATGAATTACACGAATGTATGCTGTCAATAATTCATCATAGAATTATACTAGTATGAATGTGTTCCTTAAACCTAAGATATCATTATTGTCATTCAGTATAGATGCATATGGTTCATAAGGTATATAAGTGCGAGGCTAATCACACTTTGTATGAAGAAGCCCATTTGGTCATATGTTGTTTATATCGAGATGCAGATGATTATCAATAGGAGATCTCTCGACTCAAATATTAGGATTTTGGGGTATCGTTGACTCAGTCCGGATTCGAGTTTCCTCTCTGAAATTGGTAGGTGCTTGAAACCCAAATCTTTGGTAGGAGCATCTATAATTGTGTGAAAGAGTTTGTAGCAACGAGTTCAGTGCACCATAGCCATAGATCCAACATATGATCAAGTTTAGGGCTTCTAACTTTTGTGAGCTCTAACTTGATTAGGATTAGACGTGTAGAAGGAATTTATTCATACGATATGTATAATCATGGATAAAGGTTTGATGAAGAGTTTCTTTATTGTAATTCAGGGGCTATGGCACATTGCTAAATATTAGCTATAGTCGTTGAGCATTCGAATGGTTCAAAACAAGCACGATGAGATTGTTTTTGGCTCACAACTGATTTTACAGTGAATCTAAGAGGTCACAACCAATATAGGGACTCCTCTTTGCTTTGAGAGAGATTTTATATTATCTACAAGAGGGCTAACGCACTCGGAGACAGTAAAAGATCGAATAGGGGTAAACTGTTTACTTGTTATAAAACATTTTTGATATAGCAATTTTATTTTAATCCAAATATGATTTAAAGTAAATTATGTTATTCTATTTATATTTAGATATTAAAATGGAATTAAAATAAATTTTGCCAAAGTTAATTTGATTGGGTTAGGGACCAAAATGCAATATTTTTAAAGTTTTGGGACCTAAGTAAAATTTTATATTTACTATTAAAAAGCTTGTTAGAAAAGCTTTGGGACTCATTTGTTTTTTTCTTAAACGGCTAGGACAAGTTACTAAATGTACATATATCTATAAATAGGGGTCAAAGTTTCCAAAATTGCATAAGTTGCCAAATTTTCAAAATTTCTCTCTCTCTCTCTCTCAAATTCGACCAAAGCAAAGGAGAAGCTCTTGGGTTTTGATTCTTGGAGATCTCAGGAATTTGAGGTTGAATCTTAATCAAGGAACAAGTTAGATTCCTTATTTGACCTTAAAATCTATGAATAATACTTATTTTATATGTTTTTATTAATATATTGGTGTGTAAACTCTAGATTCTTTTTAGCACTTTTTAACCTTTCAAAATAGTATCAAAGCACTTGATTGTGTTATATATATGCTGGATTTGGTTTGGTTATGGTTGGATTTGTCATTGGAATTATTGGGAGCAAGTTAGATTTATGGCCATATTTGGGTTTTTTGAAGAAGATGATGAATAGTTCATCATCTAACCATTTCAATGGCTTTTTCATAATCCCTTGATGATATTGAAGTGTTCATAAATATAGTTTTGTGAGTTGGAATCAAGTATAACATGATTAAGCATGATGATGTATTTGGCCATAAAAGTGCCCATAGATGAACTTTGTTTCATCAAATGCTTCAAGTATGATTGTTATGCTTTGATGTTTCAGATTTATTTGTTGATGTTTTGACCATGTAATGGAAACATGTTCACAAGGATTCATGAATTCAACATGTTTTAAGTGTTAAACTTGTTTGAATGATCATATCCATGTGCTGTCAAGTTTGATGAGGCTTAAATGATTCTTAGAATCATGTTTAAGGTTACGGTGGAAGAATATGGCCGTTGCTTGGTTTTTTCAATGGTTACATACTTGTCTTATGGATTTGGTATGTTTATGTTAATGTGATTAAACATATTTTTCATTTTCATAACCTATACATTAGTTAATTTGATTAATTAAATGTATATGCATGTATGTATATTATGTGATAATATATATATTTGGATGCATGTATGTATTATATAAGATATAAAGTGTTATATATATGTATATAATACAATTGGTTAATTAAGTCATTTTATACGCCTTGGTTAATAACTAATGACATTGGTTAGTGACCAAAAGATGTCATTTTCATTCCTTTACACTTAAATTAAAATGATTGGCCAAGGTTTCAATTTTTCAAACCTTAGGTTATAATGAAGCCTAAGGTAATAATTAAATCTAATTTTTATTAATTTTGTTTTAAAAAATTTATTTGGCCACTTGTTAGCAAATTAGGGTTTATGGAAACCCTAATTGCATTTAAAAGTGTACATGATATATTATTATATTAAATATGTTAATTAGATTAAATATATTTAATGGTTTTAATATATTTGATAAATTAAAACTATTAATGCTTTAAGGATGTAAAATGACTTGTATTAATTAATTTAGGGTTTTTGAAATCCTAATTAATTAATTAAAATACCATTTAGGGTTTAAGAAATCCTAATTAATTAATACATATCCATATATATGTTAAATTAGTTAATTTATATGATAAATTAAAATAATCAACATATATGAGTGAATATGTGTAATTGAGCCTGTAACTAAATTATTTGTGTGATAAATAATTTATTAAGCTAATTAAATTTCAACCATAAATATAATTTATTAATTATATGAAAATATATGTTCGTTGGACGAATATATATCTAATCAAATCTATAAAATTAAATTTCGTAAAAGATATTTTATTTGTATGATAAATGAAATAATTTATGGAATTTGGGTTTACTAATTAGGTTTCTGATTATAAGTGTAAATATGTTTGTATAGATGATATACTAATATATGAACACTTATAAGCATTGATGATTGTTCATGTGATGGATAATTATTTATGCAAGTAATGAAACTGAGAACAGGAAGAAAGAGAAATTTTACATGAGATGTAAATAATAAAATTACTTGGCTTGACTCCTTAATAATTATCATATGTGTGATTCCCAGGATGACTAATGATTCATTTATATAAATTTTTTATCCTAAAATTTCTATTACATGAGGGATAAAGGATTCGTTTATTTGAATTGGGTTATCTGATTCTCGACAATATTCGACTCTCGATCAAGATTCTATTATGTGAGATTGGGATGAGAATATTGTTTGAGATAGTGCAGTGGTTTGAGTATAACTAGTGTAAGATGCTATGATTCTATTATGTGAGGTATCTGAAACTAAGGTATCACATAGATCGAGTCTTGTATGAGATACAAAAAAGCAAGTGTTCCTTACTCATTTGTTTTAATTTACTAAGATTTCTATTATATGAGGTAAATTAAATTTTAGTGAGAAATCTATACCACTAATTTTATAAAATTCAGAAAAAAATTTAAATCCTGTTTTAGGGAGTGTAGGGTTTAAATTAATTAGTGGAAATTGATGTGATCGACTATTTAATGCTTAATGCATTCAATTGTTGAATTCATTAGTAGTAATTTGATAACACTAACAGACTATTTTTTTGTGTGATTTTTCCAGTTCTCTTTTAATATATATAGATATGTTGTGATCAAATGTCTTTGCTAAGATATTGGACACCAATCAATTAACTGGATCGAATTTTAAGGATTGGTTACGAAATTTGAAAATTGTTCTCGATTTTGAGAATCTCATTTATGTGCTTGGGGATAAAATGCCAATGTCTTATGAGGAGGATACTCCTTAAGAGGACAAAGATGCTTTTAATAAATGACAATCAGATAATCGTAAAGTATGACTCTACATGTTGGTGTCGATGAACTGGGAGCTTCAGATTCGATACAAGGCTTTGACATCTGCATATGAGATACTCATATCGTTATAGAAATTATATGGTGATAATTTCAGAGTTATTGAGTATAATTTGTGTTATACCTTGTTTAACACGAAATTGGGAGAGAGTATTCCTCCTGATTATCATGTTATAAAGATGATAAATATGATAAATCAGTTGGATATTTGAGGAATCGTGATCCTTGATCGCCTCAAAGTGAATGTGATTCTACAATCCCTCCCGTTGAGTTATAAAGGATTTATAATGAATTATAATCTGAAAAAAGTTGAGCGCACCCTTCTTGAATTACTACATGAAATTCAGGAAGATTATAAATAGAATACTAAAGAAAAGGGATATAAAGATGGCCACATGGCCACCACCAGTAGGTCTGGTAAGAGACTATGGCACTTATCTTAAGGTCCAAAAGTTGGATCTCAAAAAAAGAAAGTGAAGAAAAATCCACCGCCTCCTAAGAAGTCCAAAGCAAATCCTAAAGGAAAATATTTTCACTGCGGGGTAGATGGACATTAGAAGAGGAATTGTCCTCAATACCTCGACAGCCTTAAAAAAGCTAGATCAGGTATGTATAGTAGCTATATGATTGAATATAAATTAAATATTAATTTTGATATTCATTCATGGGTTATTAACTCAGCTAATACATCTCAATTTTGTGTATCCTTGGAAATACTATAGAATAGTTCTGTATTATCTAGCAATGGGATCATCTTGTGAGTAACGAATAAAGCAACTGTTGCTACTAAAGCTATAGGATCATGCGAGCTTCAGCTGCCGTCTGAACACATTTTGAGATTAGCTAATATTTTGTATTTTGAATCTGCTGTACGAAATATTGTATCTGTTTCTATACTATAGAAATTTGGTTACTCTGTACAGTTTAATGAAAATGAATATTTGATACATTTTAGAAATGTATATGTTGGTAAAGCAATTAATACAAATGGTTTATATGTCATTGAATTAAATAATAGTTATCCACTTTCTACCATTTCTCATAAAAGAATTCGAATTGATACTAATCCTAAGTATCTGTGGCATCATAGATTAGGTCACATCGGAGAAAAATGACTTACACAGCTTAAAACCAGTGGGATATTGATCTTATTAGGTTTTGAGCCTTTTCCAACCTCTGAGTCGTGGTTATAAGATAAAATGACCAAATCGCCTTTTAAAAGTAAAGGAGAGAGGTTAAATGAGCTTTTGGACCTTATATATATTGATGTATATGGCCCATTCAGTACAATGACCAGAGAAGGTTTTAAATACTTCATTACCTTTACCGATGATATATCACAGTATAAGTATATGTATTTGATGAAATACAAATTAGAATACTTTGAAAGATTTAAAGAATTCAAAAATGAAGTTGAAAAATAAACGGGAAGAGTATTAAGTCTCTGCAATCAGATTGTGGAGGTGAACACTTAAATATCGAGTTCAAGAATTCTTAAAAGAGAATGATATTATCTCGCAGATGACTCTTCCGTACACCCTTAAGGTTAGTGACGTGTCAGAGAAAAGGAATTGTACTTTATTAGATATGGTACGATCAATGATAAATTTTATAGATTTACCATTATATTTATGGGGATATGCTTACAGACTGTAGCATATATCTTTAATAAAGTTCTAACCAAATCAGTCCAAAAAATACTATATGAGTTGTGGTATGGTAGAAAATCCAGCCTTAATTACATGAGACCCTGGGGATGTCCGACATATGGCGAGCTTATTAAGTTTGATAAGCTTGATGCTAAATCTGAAATGGATCAATTTATTGGGTATCCTAAAGATAGTCTAGGATACTATTTCTACTTTCCTTCTGATCAAAGGATTTTGATCAGTAGGAATGCGCACTTCTTAAAAAAAGAGTTTCTTAAAGAAAGTGGCGCAGGTAGAGAAATTGAGTTAAAGAAACAGTCATTTGAAGCTCGACCCGATAGTGTTGATGTTGGAGAGTCCAGTCAACAGCCCTTTGTATCAATTAACCTAGCTTTAATCAGCAGATCCACTGGAGTTCCTAAGTTACCTGAGAGATATGGATTTCTCAGTAAGCAAGATTTTAAATTTTATCTAGTGGGAGAATCGGATTATGGTGATGATCCGAGAACATATGAAGAGGCAATCTTGGATAAGGATTCAGGAAAATAGTTAATGGTGATGAGATTGAAAATCAAGTCCATACATGCTAATGAGGTATAGATACTTGTTGATCCACCAAAAAGAATAGTTCCTATCAATAATAAATGGATCTTCAAGAGAAAGATTGGGAGTGATGGAAAGGTGGATACAAAGTGATGAGTACATAAAAGTGTAAGTGTATTAAGGTTAAATTTATCATTTTACACTTCAAAGTATGATTAACTCTCTCCATTTATGCATATTTCTAGTTTT
>JAVXUL010022344.1:0-11816 GCA_035590515.1 Trichilia minutiflora
TAATCATAAAATATTAAAAAAATAATTAATATATTATTTTATTATATAATATTAATATTATCATATAATAATATTAAGTATGTTTAATATTTATTTAAACGATTTGGTTTGACAGTTTGTGATTTAGAATTAATTCAATCCATAACCTAAATTACTAATAACGATTTATAAAATTTTAATTTAGAGATCAATTTAATATAAATTTAAATTAATTTAAATTAATTCAATTAAACAGTTTGAATCAATTTAAAACAGATTAATTTGCCCGACCTTAAATAAAATCTAGTACTCAAAGAAAGTGAGATCCTACTTAAAGGTACATCAACAGACTTTGAAGGAGGAGTTGTTGGCCTGTCCTTTACATAAAGAAACGGTAAAATGCAATCAATTGGATACCAGTTACTCATGTACTACACGTGTTTTCAAGCTCGTAAAGACAGTAAGACTCGGTAATGGGCATCCTATGAAGTAGTTTTTGGTCCATCGAAACAGAGTTTTCCAATTAAGGAAACAGTTAAGGAGTAATTGGACCCTTATGGGCTTTACACGTAATACACAAATGGTACCGTAGTTGTCCCACTCGATTTGTAAGTTATGTTCATATGTTCTTTTGGGGGATAACCACATTTTAGTCCCTCAACTAAAATCATTATATTTTGCATTTATTTTTTATTGGTCATTGCACCATTCTCTTTCAATAAAATTATCTACACTTATGACTTGCATCTACAAAGTTGAAAATTAAAAATTGAAAAATACAAAATATTAAAAAAAATAAAAAATAAAAAATCCACTATGACTAAATTAGAACTCTTTCATTTTTATTTTTCACTATATGTTATTTTTTCGATTTTTCATTTGCAATTATCACTTTACTTATCTTTTTTATTTTTCATTTACAAAACGTGGTTGAAAATGAGATGGTAAAAATTAATTCTTTATTTATTTTACTTTATTTTTTAATTTTCTATATGCAAGCAAAAAGTTCAATCAATTACATTAAAGGAAATGATGCAAAGAATTTTACAAAAATAAATATAAAACTTAGAGAATGATAATTTGTTTTTACCATTCGGGTATAATTTGAATAGTATAGACCTATTGATCAACAAAATATTTATTCTTTTAATCTGTTAGAGTTTTTTATGTTTTTTATGCCCATATTTTACTAATAAATTGAGATCCTTGCAAATAATATTATTTGGAAAATTTTATGAGAGTATGCTATACAACCCAGATTTGATAAAAAGCTACTTACTCTAACATCAAGATTGGATCTATAGAAGAAGAAGCTTAATCAGGAAACTACTTGCTATGAATATATCTATTATCAAGATCTTAATTTCGAGATAAATTTTACTGATAACTGAGAATTATTCACTTCGTGTCCATATTCACTGAGATTGAAAGCCAGCAAATGCTAACCTCAATATCTATTTTAACTTCAAATTGAAAACCAATAAATGCCAATCTTGAGATGAGACCCAATTCATCTCATGTTAAAAGTCATCAAATATAAGCCTCGAGATCCATTACCAATGAATACATTAACTCTTGAGGTAAAAGTGAAAAGTTAAAAAATGGGCACATGGGTATTTCTCGAGAAACATATAACCACCTTATGCATGTATCTCATTAATCTCTAAAGATTATATAGTTGTTTTTCAAAAAAAAAAACAATCACTCTATACATGCATTTTATTAATTTACTTTTTAATAATTTCATGTAACTATATTTTAAAAGATAAACAGTAATTTTATACACATCTCAAAACCACTATAAAAAATAAAAATTTATAAATAATAAATATTTGAATTCAAAATTTTGCCAAAATTCTACTATTTTATTATCTTATTTTCTTTTATTTATAAAAGTCTCACAATCTAATTTAAGTATCGAAAAAAATTTTCATCGGATATTTGATATTTTTTTGATTCTTTTTTCGTAAATGTAGGTTCATATTTAAAAATTATTGCAATTTTATTGTTTAACACCTAGAATTCTCAAAAATTTTAAGCACCTTTAAAAATCATTAAAAGCTAAGTATTTATTTTTGATAAGAAAAGATATTCCAAAAATACAAAGAAAATTTAAAACAGACGCATTAAACCAATTCATTCAACTTTTTTTTTTTTGGACGTCATTTAGAAATTATCATTTCAGTTTTAATATATATATATATATATATATATATTTAAAAAATTCATTTTTTTTATTGTAAGGAAAACATGACTGATTTCATTGAAGTAAAATTACTTAATAAGAGACATGTAGCTCTATTGATGAATGGTGTCGTGGTGTAGTTGGTTATCACGTCAGTCTAACACACT
Source organism: Trichilia minutiflora (assembly GCA_035590515.1). Taxonomy (NCBI): domain Eukaryota; kingdom Viridiplantae; phylum Streptophyta; class Magnoliopsida; order Sapindales; family Meliaceae; genus Trichilia; species Trichilia minutiflora. The sequence goes on from JAVXUL010022344.1 coordinate 2,332, forward strand.
GAAGGACTCCGGTTCGAGTCCGGGCGACGCCATCTTCGTATTTCTAGTTTTTGTCAAATCGTGAAAAGAATAAAATTGGAGGGAAAGTTAAAAAACGCCGTTGCCGGGGATCGAACCCGGGTCACCCGCGTGACAGGCGGGAATACTTACCACTATACTACAACGACTTGCGTGCTCATTTTGTGATAACATTATAGTTTACCCAATTCAAGTTTGTTTTGTTTAGTCAATTAGAGTTTGTCTTTTGATTTTATTTTAATAAAACCTTTTCCTCAAATATCTCTAGCTGATTTTGGATTATTTCCCCCTCCGATGGCTCCTTTTAATTGCTTTAATTTAAATAACTTTTTTATTTCTTTAAATGTAATTCTTATATTCTAATTTTGTTTTATTCTTCAAATCAAATATCTTTGTTTTCTTTTATTATTATTTTATAAATATTTACTATTATAATGAAAGATCTTCCAAAAATTGTCTGTGATGTAGTCTAGCTCAATATTTTACTTTTAACTCTAATGTATAGAGATATTTATTCTCACATGACGATTAAACCATTAACCTTATATTGAGAGAAAGAAATGAGAACCCCCAAATCAAATAATAATTCTCAAACAAAACACTATTTTAAGTTTTATTTAAAGATAGAATTCCCCTGTGGAATTCGTGTGCGTTTGATAATTGTAATGCTGGAGTTTCCTTTCGTAGCTTTCTTTTAAATAAATTTCTCTTCATTTTAAGAAAAGATAAATTTAGAAATTAATATGTCACTTTTAATTCAAAATCACAATTATAAGAAAAATAGAGGAGTTTCCTTGCACTTTCTCAACAAGGATAAAGAGTAACAACTCCTCGGCTATAAGATGGTTGGCAAAGGCGATCAAGACTCGGATGTAAATTAAAAATTGTTTTCTTATTTGTTATTAATATGTAATATTTTTAAAAGGGTATACAAGTTAAAACGCTAATTTTCATGTATTTTATTCGTAAAATGAGATAATTTGACATTTATATTTAGATGTCCAAAAAAAAAACATACATTATTTTGATTCAGATTAAAAAAAAAAAGTGCTGTCTAAATTAAAAATTGCTTAAACCCAAGTAAAAGCATTGCTAATAATTGTTTATATTAGAGCAAAAAGTCAAATGCTATTAATTGTTTATATTAGAGCAAAAAGTCAAATGGGCATAGCCTTTGCATATAGGATCAGGCACCATCAAAAACGAGTCTAATGTAGAGCAACCAGTGGGCTTACATTCATGGTGTCGTCAATGACGTCAGTGATAAGATTTGGAAAGCTAAGAACCATTCATTTGATCATCTTTGTCTTTATCACGACAAAAATGTTGAATTCAAACTGTTTGACTCTATAAAATCAACCAAGTTCGTTTCAGAAAGCATCACAAAATTATCTCTGAAATCAGAAATCTAATATGGCTGAAGAAGTGAAGCTCTATGGAACATGGGCAAGCCTTTTTAGTCGCAGAATTGAGCTTGCACTGAAACTGAAAGGGATACCCTACGAGTACATTGAAGAAGACCTGTCCAATAAAAGCCCTGATCTTCTGAAGTACAACCCAGTTCATAAGAAAATTCCTGTGCTTGTACACAATGGAAAACCAATTGCTGAATCACAGGTAATTCTCGAGTACATCGATGAGACGTGGAAGAATAATCCTATTTTGCCCGAAGATCCTTGTCAAAGAGCTGTAGCTCGCTTTTGGGCTAGGTTCATTGATGAAAAGGTACAGTTATCGTAGATAGGTTGTATTTGATAAAGTTGGTGTGAATACTGAATATTGTTCTAATACATGTGTAAATTGCTGTATATATGCAGGTGTTGACAGCAGGAATGAAGGTTAATCTCTTAGAAGGTAAGGAGAGAGAGGTTGCGATAGAAGAATTTGTTCATCAGTTGAAATTCCTGGAAGATGAACTGAATGGAAAAGTCTTGTTTGGAGGTGATAGTATTGGGTTTGTTGACATTGGTGCAAACGTTGTAGCATTTTGGATTCCAGTGACGCAACAAGTTCTTGGGCTCGAAGCATTCACTCAAGAGAAGTTTCCAATTATGTTCCATTGGATTGATAAGATCCAATAAATTGATGTATTCAACGAATGCCGACCTCCAAGAGAGAAGCACGTTGCCTTTGTTAAAGCTCGCATTGAAGGACTCAAATCTGCTTCCAAGTAAAGAAAGATCCTCCGTTTATGATTATGTGTTTTCATACTATGTGTGTTTTAGCTCTATGACTGCATTTGATGAGATTTTATCTTCAATCCTATTGATACGAATAAAAGCTTGGTTCGTGAAGACAATGGAAACATTTGATTGTGGAGGAATATCCTTGCAGATGCTGCGTTCAAACCACATCATTCATTAGTATATACTTATTCTTGCCTATAAGTGCAGTGTAGTTGTGGTAGATAAAGGAATGGGAATTGGAAGTTTGGTCATTTATCATCACTAAAATTTTGTTCTTGAATCTTGGGCAATTACAAATGAATTTGTTCGTTTTTGGGAAAGTAAGCAACGAAGAGCAAAATCTCTTCACAATTTGAGGGATAAGTAAATAGTAACAATTGCGTATTGTATGTTTATATTTTAAAAATACATTATATTGCAGGTAAATAAATTTATTAAATACTATAATCAGTAAAAATGTTATTTGCTGGCTATAAATTATAGTTTAATGGTATTATATATATACATACAATAAATAATAAATAAATTACAAGAGCACATTAATTTTTAACTATATGAAATGTAATATTTGTGAGATAAAAAAATCGACAGAGCCTGGTATTGTTAATAGGGATGGCAAAAATATTTAGATCCGAATAAAAAAATTCAAATAATTCAAATTTAAAATTATTTGTACTGAACTTAATTAAAATGTGAATATGATAAGGTTTAAAAAAGATTCTTATGCGAATGCACATATATGATTTAGGGGTGATCCGCAAAATGGTCTAATTGAATCTATACTATTAAAATATTAATAAAATATTTTTATTTATGACATAAATTAGGATAGTTATTTATATTTTTTAATAGTGCTCATAGATGATTGTATTAATTCAATCCAATATTATAAATTCTTAAATAAAATAATAACAAAAAAATATTAAGGTTTAATTCTGGATATCAAAAATAATTTTCCTATCATGATACTTAGTAATTTGTGATATACTTGTAAATATATAAATTTACTATAAATATCATATATATTATTTATTAGGTCATTATTATTTTGGTTTGTTCTTGTATAATCATTATTTTTTTCATTTATAAAAATAATTTCTATTTATGTTTAAATAAAATTTGATAACAATGTTGTATGAAAATTTGCACATTTCATTGTGTGTACAGTATTTAGTTTTATAATTTTTTTAGTTCTAATTTAGTACTTTAAAATATTTAATTACAATTATTTTTACATTTTTTTTTTGTTCTATAGTAAAATAGTATATTTGCACATTTTTTGTTATTGTTTTAGTTTGAATTAGCACCCACTGGGTGTAGTATAGTGGTTCCATTCTAGGGGCATTCATGCTGATCTTGATTTTGAATCTCTAGAAGTGCACTCAGGTATAAGAGTTTGGTGCAACTTCGGTTTTATCCGATCATTTGGTACCATCTGTCAGAGGGGCCGAGTCGAACGCCTATTGATCAAGGATCTGAGCTCCGTCCAGATGACGTTGCTCAAAGACAATCGAGGGTCTGAGTCTCCCTAACGGAGTCTCCTGGAACGTTGGCTAGTGGTCGGAGTTTTTGGGTTTCCAAAAAAAAAAATATTTTGAATTAACATATTTCTATAAAGTTTAAATATAAAATTTTAATATGCAACTCAAAAGAGGAGTTAATTGAATTTCTAAAAATTCTCAACAATTTCAAGCATTCGACCTATTAATTAATTTTAACAAGTCACAATAAATTATAACAACACAATTATATTCAAATAAATAATTTTAAATTAAAAAAAATAAGGTAAAATAAGAGATTCTATAATCAAAGATTTTACAGGCTTATCTCTAAATCTTTATAAGTGATTTTATCCAAATAATTTAATTCCTCGATTAAGATATCATCTTTCACTCTTTTAAACTTGAAATAGTAGAAATAAAATATTGAAATATCTTTAACAAATTTTCTCTTATAAAGAAATTAAAATTAATGAAGCTATAGGGTTTATAATTAATTTATCACTTTTGATAATTTGTAATGTAATACTCTTCTTTCAGACCCTAAAAGTAAATCAGTTATTTGAGACTCATCATTTAATTTCTTCTCTTTGAATCATTTAAAATTTTTATTTATTTATATTGATGCAAGAAGTTGGCTTCGTCCTCAACCTCGAACATCAGCTGGTCTTCACTTTTCGTTCCTGTACTTTGAGGCTGCAAAACACAAAACACCTTAGGGGTAAAGCCGGTTTCTCGATAAAAATCCTCCGATGCTTAAGTTAGGGAGGGTTTTACTTAGTGTGTGAAGGAGGTATGCATACAAGCCAAAATCAAAACCAGAAAAAAAAAAATGAAAAGCTTCTCAGAATAGAACATTCTATTCCCAGAGTAAAACGCTGGGGATCCCAAAAACCAAGATCCGTCCCCCCAAACCCTTGGAATGAGTTCAAAATGTAAGAAAATTTGTACCTTCCTCGATTTCTGGATGCTATATCTTGAAAGCCTAGAAGTTTGTACCTTTGAACACGTGTTACTGCGTGGTTGGTGTGCCCAGAACAACTTGCTGCAAAAGTCAGAGGGTACGAAAAATCGTGATATTATTTCTTGTCACCTCATCCCCGAGGCTCCAAGTGCAGGTCCTTCCGAGTGGAGCTTTCAACTCTCCCGAGAATGAAATCCTCGATTGTCGAGAGATCCTTATATAACTGGTGGTGGTTCCGAGGTCACAAGGGTATATTGTCGGGGGGAACATGTATATTCCGAGTGCCCCCGAGTCCCTGCTCTCTTGAGAAGAACACATCGGTCCGACTCCTCGATCCCCTAAAAGGCTTACCATTATGGGTCCTGAATCCGAGTGTAAATTAACCACGAATGACTCAGAGACCTTCTAACTATCCGCCTCAGACAGAATACCCGAGGCAGTTTAGCCATCTCCCATATGATGCAATTAACTTCTAGGGACGACGCTGTATAAAGGGGTCCCCTTTAGGAGTAATACGTACACTTAATGGGCCTGGATTAGGGCCTGGATCCGTGGGCTGGGCCTTGACAAAATACCCCAACACTAAACCCCCTAGTTTTTAATTAAATAAAGTTTTAATTTAAAACTGTTCAACTTCTGCTCGACTGGCATAGGCTGCCATCACATTTCGATTACCATAATTGGGAACGTAACTGTCAGTACACGTGTCATTCCCCCATTACCGGATCAATCTAAAAGGTCGTGATATTCGAACCGTCATAATTACCAGCTAGGACGGGTCCCACTTCATTTAAATTTTAAAAAAAAAACGAACCTTGATGTTATACATTCGGGTGATGTGGCACTCTTCTACCCATTGAATCGAAATCAACGATCGGGGTTCCTTCAGTTTGTCTATAAATAGCCCTTCTTTCTCTGATGAATATTTTTCTCCCTTTCTATCTGTACTTGCAAGCAAAAACACTCCAGCAAAGGTACTCTGAGTATTACTTTTCTTCTCAGAAGCTCCCAACGATTCTCAGCATTTTCGATCTTCCTTTTCTCCGTGCAACTTCGCAATATCTTACATTCGGTAAGTTCTCTCTCATTCTTCTTCATTTTTGTGGTCATATTCGTATGTGATTGTTCTGTTAATAATCTGTAGAGGTGTCCATATAGATAAAGTAGGAAAATTTAGGATAGAAGGCCTGGTAGGGACCGAGTAGAAAGTTGTCATAGGCAGTCTATGATCCCTAACAGTCGTCTGTCGCCCTTTTTATTTTTATGAGCAGCAATGGCTTTCGTTTTTAGCTCATCGACCCAATCCGAGACTGTTAAAGGGGGAGACAACGTAGGAGCGGGCTTGGAATTAGTGGCCAGCCCCGAGCCCATTTCAAAGGTTCGATCTCCCTACGAGCAAGATTGGTTTACTTTCACAATTATAGAGACCAACTTAGAGGCCTACACAGTCATGTTTCAAATGCCCAGCACCCTTTTCGAATGTGAAGTGGCCTTCAATGAGAAGTTGTTTCACTTGGGGGTCAGGTTGTCTCTGCACCCATACTTTTGTATGCTCCTAACTCGTATGAGGATAACCCCCTACCAGTTGAACCTGAACAGCTGAAAGACACTGGTGCGGTTATACATACTGTAGGGGTGGATATCTGACTCCCCGCCTCTTATGGAGGAGATAGAGCACATGTTTGTGCTTAAGAAGAGACCCGAAAAGAATCCTGGGTGAGTATTCTTTCAAGCGAGGCCCCAGAAGCCCAACCCTATTAAGGGAAACCGCACAAGTAATAAGGAATGGAAGAACAAGTGGTTTCTCATGAGGGGAAATTGGAATTTTGAACCACACTTGCTCGTTCCGAGCGCTTTTAGTGAGCCTTTATTTTGGTCGGGGGAGTCGGAGCCAAGCCCTGCAGCCTAGAAATTATTAAGCAGGCTAGGGAGCAGTACTCAATTATTAAAATAAAAATCTTATTTTATTTTATTCTAAAAATAAGTTTGAAAACAGGTACTAATGCCTTGCGGGTCCTAGGAGTGCATTCTAAGTGATAGGATATATTTCTTGGATTCATGACGATTATCACGTGCCCGACCAGGGTCAGAGTGTGATAATTTTATTAGTATCAGAGCTTTTAGTTTTTAAGTGAATTAAGTTTTCTATTTTTGAACTCTCACGGTTTTAATTTTTGAAGATTTTTAAAACTAATGATTTCAATAAAATTATGTCAGTGGACCATAAACTGAGTTGAGTCAATCGTGTTTTATAACGTATATTGATTTTTGTGTAAAAATACCGTCACGACGCAAAAGGGGGAAGGTTAGACCTCGAAGGAATATTATGATTCGAGATGATCATGAGGTATCATCTCATACTCAATCATCTGCTTATGAGCATGAGTAAGTTCCTGTGGATCATCCATCACAGATGCAGAATCCTAAAGGAAATGCTCATTTTTCTTGGTCATAGGAGACTTAGAACACATTCATGGTGTTTATAAATACACAGAACTTAGTGCCATATCCAAATTAAGCTAAATCGTCTCGACCAGTGAGAAAATTATCCAAGTTGATCAAGGAAGTAAGACAACTTGGAAGTGTTTCTTTTTGTGAAACCAATGATGCTCTAAAAGCAAGTAGATGGCTGAGGACGATGCAACAGAATATGGATGATATGGATTTGTCAGATGAGGAAAAACTGAGAGTGACTCCCACATTGCTAGAGCAGAGTGCTGCTACTTCGTGGCAAAATATTTCATTAATGTTGAGTGCTAAGTCTATCTAAATAGACTTTCAGAGAGCCTTTCAAGAGAAGTACTTTACACACTTTCACAATAATCAGAAAAGGCAAGAGTTTATGAACTTGAGACAGATGGATAACACGGTAGCAGACTATGAGACTCAACTAAGACAGGTAGCAGAGTTTATTCCAGAATTTGCCATTGAAGAAACTTTATGTGCTAAGTTTGAAGTCAGACTAAATTTAGAGATCAGAGATAGAATGCCAGTGACAGACAGACAGAGTTATGATGAGGTAGTGTAGTTGGCTCTTCGAGCAGAATCGTTGATTAGGGAAAGAAGATACAGGGCTGAGTTTAAGAAAAGAAAATACCTCAATGTTTTAGTAAGTCAGTCTTCTAAGAAGAACCATAGTAGTAAATCTTTGAGTAGCTAATCAACAAGTCTTTAGAGTTTCTTCACCTTTTTTTCTTAGAGAGCAGAGATCATCTGGATTTGGTAATTCTGCCTCGGGATCAGGACGATCAGGCAAAGCATCATCCGACAGTAGACGATGTCCTAACTGTAGAAGGTATCACAACAGGCCTTGCAAATTATCTCTCCAATATTTTTAGTATGGCCAGGTAGGTCACATGAAAAGAGATTGTCCTAATTTGAGGACAACAGAGATAGTTAGCCATCCAGGACAAGATGTGAGATTTTCTGGTGCACAGCAGCCCATGCCTCAGTCATAGTTTACGGGTGCTCAACAGGCTAGATCAAGAAGTGGGTCCGCTCGTTAGGGTAATTAGAGGAACCAGTCACGAGTTCAGACTCGAGTTTTTACGATGAATCAAGAGCAGGCTTAAGTTAATCCAGATGTGATTCCAAGCAAGGTTATCAAAAACGTGATTTTAATTAAAATCGTTTTCTATTTAAAAAAACGGAACGTAAAATCGAAACGTAAAAACGGAACGTAAAAACGGAATTTTTAATAATATATAAATAATAAAATATTTAAAATATTTTTATAAATTAATAAAATCGGTTAAAATCGATTAAAATTGATCAAAAACGGTTAAAAACAGTCAAATATTTTTATTGTTTTACTGTTTCTGATTTTAACTAAAATCGAAATCGTTTTTTTGTTAAAAACGTTAAAAACGTTGATTTTACTGATTAAAATTGCGATTTTGATAACAATAAAGGAAAGAAATGATTCTTTAAAAAATAAACAAATGAGAAAAAAAAGAAAAAGAAAAGAAAAAGAGAGAAAAGAAATAAGTGAGAAAAAGATAAAATTGGTTTTATAGTTTTCACATACTTCTTTTGCTCTATATTATCAAATATAGATTTTTCTGATTTTTCTAAGTGTAGAAAAATCAGAGTCCATTTATTGAAACTAATAAACCATGGTTCAAATCATCATCATCAATCACGTGGATATGTTTGGATATTAATTGGAAACGATTAATTAACTGGATATCAATTTTTGGGTATATAAACTTTAAACCCTAATTGATTATTTGTTTTCAAATGTTTAAACCATTGAAGATTGTATATATTTTGATTTTGTTCTTATGGTAATTTTCCTCGTGAACTCATTATTACCAGCCACGTTTTCTGATGAGGATCCAACAAAAATTTGTATCAAAACACTAAAAATCTGTTTTAATGCAATCTTTATTATCCAAGTATGTTGAACGTTGGTTTATGTTCATATGAGTTTGTATTGTGGCTTGGTTGGCTGTTAATTTGTTACATGTGTCATTTATGCTCTATATGTTATTATGTTGATAATGATATGAAAAATGATAGTAAATATGATTTATGATGATTTTATGAAAGTGCATGATAATACATTTTTATTAGATGAATTTATATTTTTATTCTTATTTATATTTTTTTATTTTAAATTTATTGTAATTATCTTAGCCCTAATTCTTAGTATAAATAGGGCTCATATTCTAGGTTTGTAACTTGAACTTTTGAATTTTGAACAATTGAAATTGAAATTCTTCCGGATTATAGATTTCCGTAATTTTGTTTGGTTCTAAGCCTGGAATTGATTGTTTGACCATTTTCTCGTTTCAAACATGCTTCTTCTGCATCAAT
>JAVXUL010022365.1:0-11815 GCA_035590515.1 Trichilia minutiflora
GGAGAGAGTTAATCATACTTTAAGTATAAAATGATAAATTTAACTCTTAATACACATACACTTTTATGTACTCATCACTCAGCTAGTGAGGTGTGATGACGATGTGGCTATGATCGAACGATGAGTTTTCCACCAGAGAATGGTTGGATAATTAACTGTTTCTGGCAAAGCTTTACCTCCTAAGCTTACAAAATAATAACATCTTCAGAGTGACGCCGGGTAGGGTTCCCGATAAGGAAACTCCGATGCCTAAGTCAAAAGAGAATAAAGGAAGGTAATGGTGGTTGTGAAGAACAAGCAAGAAATAAAGGAAGAGATAAGAGCTGGATTTTCCTAAAGCTAAGGGTAGAAATCATCGAAAAACATGTTACCCCAGAGAAAAGTGCTTAGCTCCATAAATATAAAGTTTGTCAAATCTCTCAATCAATTGTCCAGGCCCCCCTCATTGAAAAATGTTGTCTTTATATAGTGCCCTCATGATAATGACTAGGCATCGAAGAATGGGAATGATAGGACGTCTATCATGGGATAGAATGAAGCCGCTTTTAATAAATATCCCTGCTAACACATCTGAAGATTGCAGGCCTGACACCATCACATCATTTGAAAATGATCAGAGGATGGGACAGATGTCTTTATGGTAGGGCAGCTACTTTGATAGTAGGCTTGCTGTCAGTGCTCATTCTCATTTTTGAATAGTAGGGGTACGTGTCTGGTAGTTCCTAGGTAAAGTGTTGTTGGAGAGCTGAATACAGAAGGAAACCCTGCCTGTGATCGTGATTGGTACCTGAGGGCCGGTACCTGGTACCTTGGGTAGGGATAGCCTGAGGGCTTTAGTAGCCTAACACTTGGAGGCTAGGATGCGCCCCAGATGATTGAGAGAAAAATACCCAGGGAGATGAAGTTTCTGGGGCAAAGGGCTACCTAAGGCGAAAATGCCTGGGATGATGAAATACCTGAGGCGAGGATGCCTGGGATGGAGGAATTCCTAGGACAAAGGGCGCTTGGGACAGTGGATGCCACGTATCTTACTAATGAGGACTCCACGTGTTAGCCTTATATTTTTCCCAAACAAATATTCATTGTCATTAATGACATTAATGACAAAAAGAGAGAGAGTGAGAGATAGATAAATATTTATCTATCTATCTATCTATCTATATATTATATTATTATTATAAATAATAATAATTAAATATTAAATGTTTGACTTTCAAACATTTAATACAATAAAAGATATTAATATATATATATATATATATATGTTAGGAAAAATATGCGAGTGACATGTGGGATCTTATCAAGAAAGAACGTGGCACCTTCGTCCCAGGCATTTCAGCCTCCCTGACAGCCTTAGGACCCATGGAATCACCCACTCGGGTGGACACGACCTTAGGCCCGAAGGAATTAACCACTTAGGAAATCCTGCCTCAAGTGCCACGGAGTCACCCTTTTAGGCAAATCTGCCTCAGATCCCCGTGGATTGGTTTCTCAAGCAAATTCGCCTCAGGGCCCCGAGAGTCAACCTTTCGGGGGAATTCAGTCCCTCGCCCCAGGGAATCATCCTCTCAGGACTCAGGAATGTGCCAACACTCTCAGGTACCAATAGTCACAGGCCTCAGGATGGGCCCACCAATCCCCAAGAAAGTGCAGAATTAGCCTTCCAACCACAGGGGCCTCTCAGGGCGTCTTCACTTCACCAACATGAATACAACCCCCAACCAGAGAACCTCTAATCATGTGCCCACACTACCATATTTGATTTAGGCATCAGAGTTTCTCCGTCAGGACCCCTACCCGACGTGACTTTTAGCGTGTTATTGTTTTACAGGGATTTTGAGGTAAAGCCTTGCAAGGGAGTATCAGGCCAACAATTATTTTCAATGAGGCTCCGATGATGCAATAGCCATATTAAAATTCATACCTCAATAGCTGGCACCGTCTGTGGGAATCTAACATAAAACCACTTAATCATCATTTGGTAAGGAAAGAGAAAAGGTTATTTTGAAGTCTTGACAAAGTCAGATGGGAGAACGAATGCAGGGACACGGAGGTTCCAGTAAAGGTTTTGCCCGAGGAGAAAGGAGAGCCCCACTCAAATGAGAAAGACCCCGACTTGGGAATGAACACGCAGAAAGGCTCCTGGCCAGTAGAGCTGAAGCATTAAAAAGGGAACTCCTGGAGATCAGACGACAGTTGGTTAGAGAGCCAGTCTCCCCAAGACATGAAAGGGCCAGGGAACCGGTCATCCCAAGAGAGGAAAGAATACCATTTCCTCCTGAAGGGTAGGAAAACTGAACCTCCTGAGGTGGACGTGTGGAAAAAATCCAAAGCTTTAGGGAAATGCATGGCTACGCATCTGCCCCCAGGCTGACAGCCTTGCAAAAAGGGAAGGCCAAAGTAACAGAAGTGTTAGCATATGCACCTAGAGTGCCTCAGGAGGTCGACACTTCCTTCAAGATCTACAAAGTACAGGAGCAGAGAAGGAATAACATTAGAGGACATCATCAGCGGATGAGCAAATAGAAAGGGGAGCATAACTTGGGTCCCACTGATATTAGGTTTTACCTCAATGAGAAATACGCTTGAGAAAGGAAAGTTACAACAACTACCAATAGGGAGGAGATAGAAGACTGTGTAAGAAAGGTGTTACAGAAAATACGATCGCAGTGCGTTCTTGCCTAGGGAGAAGACCCAGGGACTAAGGAAGTCTCTGCTTCTGCTTTCGCGTCTCCCCTTTCAAAGAAAATATAGGCATTACGCCTTTCCATAAAATTTAGGATGTCACAGCTAGCTACCTATTCTGGAAAGACTGATCCCTCCTTGCACATAGATACGTTCAGGGAGACAATACTGACGTAGGGTTTGACAGAACTACAAATATGCCAACCCTTCTACCTAACTCTAGAAGGGCCAGCTAGGTGTTAGTATAAGAGACTAGCACCTGCCAGCATCCGCAACTTCAATCAAATGGTGACGATATTCAAAAATGAGTTCAAAGGGATAGCGACCACCAGCCAAAACCTGAGCGCTCTTAAAGAAGCTCAAGCGATCCCAGGAAGGAAAATGCCCCCGTAGAATGACCAACAGAAAGGTAAGAGAAGCTGCCACTGAAACTCCAGGTACAATAACAGGAACGTGGAAGAAACTGATAGATAACGGGAAGGTTATTTCCCCAAGCCACACAAAGATAAGAAACCCCAAGATTCTTCCCAACGAGGAATCTCCCTGGGAAAACTGAGCAGACAATAGCTCAGAAATTCATGAAGCATGTCACAAATAGGGGACTTTCATCACCACATCCTCAAAAAAAGAAAGGCGAAAGGTCCTAAGAAAAGATAAGGGTCAATCCCGTAGATTTCACAAAATGGGGTGACTACTCAATATGAGGATCTACAAAATCTAACCAAGGTATTGGTCAACAATCGCCTATATTGTGGATTCTCCACATGCTCCCCCGGGAATCAGTCAGCATCTTGAATATAAAGGTGATTAAAAACCAGACCACGTTATGGTCATCTCAAGGGGATTTTCGGGTAATTTCTAAGGGTTTTCTGAGCACTAACTAGGAAGGCCCTTGCTCAATGGTTCAGGCAGTCAGACCTAGAACACCCAAACTAGTATAAATCAGTGGCAATATCCTGACCAAGATATAAAGTCCGAGGTTACAGAGAAATTATGGCCCCTGAGAGAGTCTCTTCTTAGGTTGGTACACTTGTAACATTAATGTATATTTTCTCCTGTGTGAATAAAATGAAATTTTTGAATCCTTCTTTGCATCTCCTGAAGTCTTTTCAAATAATCACCTCCTAGTGATTAAGGTTGGCCACGGGCCATAAAATCCCTTGACATTAGCCAAATCAAAAATCTTATCCCTCTCAGGTTTGGATAAATCGTTGGTCTGATCAGGCATCTCGAGAGTATAAGACCTGGTTTGTGATTAATATATGGTAATCCTTGATAGTGTTAGGTCCTTTCAAAGATCAAAATCCTATCCCTCCTGAGTTTGCATAAATCCTTAGTTCAAGTTAGGCATCTCGAGAGTATAAGACCTGGTTTATGACTAAGGCGTAATAATCCCTGACAGTGTTAGGTCATTTCAGAGATCAAAATCTTGTCCCTCCTGGGTTTTCATAAATCCTTGGTCTGGTCAGGCATCTCGAGAGTATAAGACCTGATTTGTAATTAAGGCGCGGTAATCCTTGATAGTGTCAGGTCTTTTCAGAGATCAAAGTTTTATCCCTCTCAGGTTTCATAAATCTTTGGTTTAATCAGGCATCTCAAGAGTATAAGACCTGATTTGTAATTAAGGCACGGTAATCCCTGGCAGTGTCAGGATCTTTTAGAGATCAAAATCCTATCCCTCTCAGGTTTGCATAAATCCTTGGTCTGGTTAAGCATCCCGAGAGTATAAGACCTGATTTGTGATTAAAGTGCAGTAATCCCTGGTAGTGTCAAGTCCTTTCAGAGATCAAAAATCCTATTCAGGTTCGTATAAATCCATAGTCCAAGATAGGCATCCTGAGAGTATAAGATCTAGTTTATGATTAAGGCATGATAATCCCTGTTAATGTCAGGTCCTGTATATCCCAAGTTTGCATAAATCCTTGATCCAGGTTAGTCATCCCGAGAGTATAAGACTTGATTTGTGATTAACGCACAATAATCCCTGGTGGTGTCAGCTCATCTTCCAAAAATGAGAATGGTTTTAAGCTATTGAAGACCCCTGGCCCTAGTTGAGAATGCTCCTAGGGTCTCGGGTGGAGTTAAACTCCAAGGCTCACTAGGTGAAGACTCATAAAGGCCCCTGACTCTGGTTGAAGATGCTCCTAGGGTCTCGGGTGAAATCAAGCTCCAAGGCTCCTCAAATGTACTCTTGAACTCGAGATGTTAATGGCCGCCCCAAGACATGGTCAATGATTATGTTTACTTATCTGATTTATTCTCAAGTTTTGATTAAAGCTTTCTTTAGAATTAGTTAAGTGAAGAAGAAGAGTTGACCCGAGGGACACACAAATGTAAGAAAAAATTCCTTTCCATTTATGAAGAGTTGGGGTAATATATATATATGTGTTTTACATACAAGAGAATACAAAATTGTTCTAAGTCCTAAGGTACTCAGTGGGAGGCCTTTCTCATCCTCAGTTTAAAATCTCCATCGAAAAATCCTCAACTCGAGGGACAGGAGGGGCTTCTTCATCCAGCGTCTGAGGGGTAAGAGGATTTTCTTCCTCTTCTCTTATTGAAAGGGTCTCTTCATTCTGCATGGCTTGGGAAGGAGGAGCATCTTCTTAGAGTACTGACTGATCTTGGGGGGCCATTGGCTCGGTACCCTCGGTGGCTGCCTCAAAAAACCTTCTGTCTCAATAAAAGAAACTTCATTCCTTAGTCTTTCATCATCAACAACCATCTCGCTCACCTGGGATGTAGGAGGATCATCTTGAGAACGAATCCCAGAGGTTCCTGAGACATCGCGGCCCAACTGGTCGAATAACCAGTGCAGGTCCAACTCCGGCTACTCTTGGAGGAAGAGGCGGCTTGTCAAATCCACACTTTCATAAACTCCTATATCATAACGATCGACGAGTTAGGCAGGCACCTCCTCTAATTTCTTCTTTTGCTCCTCAGAGGTCTACTGCAAGTTTTTGTGCACCTCTCCCAGTACCCAGAGCTCCTTAGTTAGAAAATTTATCCTATCCTCTGACCTCACTGATGATGTTTATGGGAAGATTGATATTTTTGATGATGTTTAACAATTGAGAATAATGATATATTAATCCTTTGATATATGTATGTATTTTGTCATCATAAAAAAAGAGGGAGATTGATGATGTTTTTGATGATAATATAAAATGGTTTTTGATGATGTTTATGGGGAGATTGATATTTTTGATGATGTTTAACAATTAAGAATAATGACATATTGATCCTTTGATATATTATTGGTTTTTGATGATGCCAAAAATATTAACAAGTGAGAAGTATGCATATATATGATGATTTTAGTGTTAAATGGAAAAATACATTTCACTTAGTCTTTGGAAGGACTTGTACGTTTTGTAGCTAAGAAAAATGAAATTAAAAGCATTAAAAAAACTCACCAAGGCACAAATGTATCGATACGTTGCTTAAACGTATCGACACGTATAAGTTACAGTACCATTTCAGAGCCCGAGTGTCAATACCTTGGCTCAAAGGTATCGACACCTTCAGACTGGATTCAAACGTATTGATACCCTTGGGAAATGTATCGATACGTTAAAGGCAAAGACATGTTCGTTTACGTGAGAAGGTTTCGGAACCCTGAGCAATCATCTCAAACGTATTGATACATCTGAAAATTCTCCAAACGTTCTGATACCCTAAGGATTGGATTAGCACCTTTGTGATGGACATCATCATTTTCACGTCAAATTATTTTGATATGTTGGATAACGTATCGATACCTTCTAGCTCTACAACTCAAACTTATCGATACCTTTGCAAAAATCAAGTCTATAATGGCTAGTTCAGAGATATTCAATGCCACCATTAATGTTTATAATAGAGCCGTTGGAAGCAGATTTATTACATATATATAACCAAACATTTTTGAAGATCAAGTGTGGTTGAGAAAACTCATAAAGAACAAATTGATCAAAGCTTTAAAAATTTTCCTTCAATATTCTTTTATTCTCTCTACTTTATCTTTGTAATTAGTTTTAGTGAGAGAAAGTGTGCTTATTATTTATCTACTCTTTTAAAAAGTTTTGCAATTAATTCTTGGTGAATTAATTTTGGGTTTCTCTTTGCTTGTGATAAGAAGAATTGTTGTATTCACTTCACCCGTTCAAAAAAAGTCATTTTGTGAGGTTACCCTTCACCCATTAAAGAATGAGTTGTTTTTGGGAATCACTTGACCCGTATAAGTAAGGAGATAATGATCCTTAGTGTGAGTAAATTAAACCAAGAAGAGTGGACATAGACGAATTATCGAACCACTATAAAATTTGTATGTTGCATCTCTATAATTTTAATTTCTCACTCTACATTCATTGCACGAGCATTTTAGTTTTTTATTTAAAATTTTTAATATCCAATTCACCCCCCTCTTGGATTTTGTCATCTGAGACTTCAATTGGTATCAGAGTCAAACTCATTGCACATAGGATTAAAACCCTGTGAGTAGTAGATTAAATGGTATCCTCATCAAACATACCATCATAAATAGTAGAGGGTCAGTCTACAAACAGACTACCTTTCTTCAATGGGTCTGATTATGCTTATTGAAAAAAACGTATGCAAATTTTTCTAAGCACCTTAGATTTCAAAATCCTTACCATCATAGAGGATGGTTATAACCCCCATGATCGTAGATGCAATCTCTGGAGAGAGAAAGCTAAAACCAAAGTCTGAGTAGACTCTTGAAGAGAAAGCTCAATTCTAACTAAATGACAAAGTGATGAATGTATTGTATTGTGCATTAGATAGGTCTGAATACAATCGGGTGTCTTGCTATGACACAGCCAAAGCCATTTGGGACATGCTTGAGGTTACCCATTAGGGAATCAGTAGAGTCAGGGACTCTAAAATAAGCACATTGGTTCATGATTATGAACTATTTAGGATGAAATCTCATGAGTCCATCAAGGACATGTTCACACGGTTCACTGACATTACTAATGGTTTGAAAGCCCTTGGCAGGTTTTATTCAAACATGGATATAGTTAACAAGATTCTTCGATGCTTGCCAAAGACCTGGGAAGCCAAAGTCACTGCTATTAGAGAAGCCTATGACCTTAGCAAACTTTCACTCAAAGAACTACTAGGTTCATTGATGATATACGAGATGGAAACCACTAGGAATGAGTATGATGACAAAGAAGGTGAAAAGAAAAACATAGCTCTTAAAAGCACAAAAGAGGAAGAAGTAGATGATAGCACAGAAAATTCTTCTGAAGATGATGAGTTCCTCCTAATGGCTAGAAGAATGAAGAAGATGTTTGGTAGAGATAGAAAAAAGAAGAAAAACTAGAGAAAAAGAGAGTTCCAAAAGGGAGACAAATCAGAAAAGTATAAGAAAGATAAAGAAAAAGAAAAGGAAATGGAGATTATTTGCTATGAGTGCAAGAAGTCGAGTCACACTAGATCTGAATGTCCTTTAAGGAAGAACAAGAAAGATTAGAAGAAGAAGAAGGTAATGAAGGTGACATGGGATGAGTCATCAAAGAGTGACAGCTCTTCGACATCGAAAAACGAGCATATCAACCTTTACCTCATGATCAAGAAGAATGACGAGGTACTTTCTAAATCCTCTTCTAATTATTATGACACTTGTTCTGATAGTGAAAATGAGCTAATACATGATAAGTTGTTAGAGTTGTATGATCAACTAAGATGTGATTTTGAAAAATTATGTGCTAAATACTAAGAAAAAAAAATGTTGCATGCTTGCTAATGAAAATGAATTATTAAAATCAAAAGAGCATGTATGTAAATGTGACCTAGAATTGAATGCAGAAAAGGCTAAGAACAAGGAACTAAATCATGAAATTACTAAGCTAAAACGAATCTTAGCTAATTTACTTCAGGAAAGGATGAATCAGACAAATTACTAGGTAGTCAAAGAATGATCTTTGATAGAGTTGGAATTGGCTACAAACCTAGTAAGAAACAAAAATCATATTCAAACTACTTTGTAAAAGCATCAAACCAAATGAAATCATTTTATGCATGTCATTATTGTGGTAGAAAACAACACCACATTAACAAATGTTCCATAACGAATAAAACCTATAAGGGTCCAAAATTAATTTGGGTTCCCAAAGGTTCCAAAGTTGATATTGTTGCTCCCAAGTCTAGGACTAACATTTATAGACCCAAAGTTAAATAGGTACCAAAGTAAATTATTATTGTTCTTGTAGGAGCAAAAACAGAAAGCTTGGATAAGAAAGTCAAGTGGTTTCTTGACAGCGGGTGCTCAAGGCACATGACTGGCAACAAGAAGCTTTTCGTGCATCTCTCCAAGAAGAAAGGAAAGGATGTGATATTTGAAGATAGCAGCAGAGGCAAAGTCATAGGGATTGACACCATTAAGGTAAATAATATCACAATCTCTGATGTGTTGCTAGTTGATGGATTGAAATATAACTTGCTTAGCATATCTCAACTATGTGACATAGGTTATCATGTAAGATTTTTAAAAGATGCCTGTGATATTTTTGATGATGCTAGTAGAAAATTTTTGCATGCTTCTAGGACAGGAGATGTTTATGTGATTGAGCTAAATAAAGTGGTTATTAGATCTTCTGTATGCTTACAAGTGATGTATGATGATTTTTGGTTGTGGCATAGAAGTTTAGGGCATTGTAGTATGGACCTCATTAGAAAATTATCAAAGCATGTCATGTTAGAGGACCTCCCTAGTCTCAGGTTTGCCAAGGATGAGACATGTGGACCATGTCAAAGAGGCAAACAAGTGAGAAGTTCATTTAAGCCTAAGAATACCATTTTCACTTCCAAACCTCTTGAACTATTCAAATGGATCTTTTCGATCCAAATCGAGTTGCATCACTTGGTGGGAAACATTATACATATGTCATTGTAGATGACTTTTCTAGGTTCACTTGGATGTTCTTCTTAGATAACAAAAGTGATGCATTTAATACATTTAAAAAATTCTCCAAGAGAATTTAGAATGAACTTGGTTACCATTTGGTGAAGATTAGGAGTGACCAAGGTGGTGAGTTTGTCAATTATGACTTTAAGGCCTTTTGTGATGAGTTTGAGAAGAAAAATAGAACTTTGTAAGAGATGGATAGAATCATGCTCAACGAATATGAGCTACATCAATACTTTTGGGCTGAGGCTATTAATACAGCGTGTCATATTTCCAATAGAGTGTTGATTAGAAAATTTCTAGGTAAAACACCTTATGAGTTGGTGTATCAAAGAAAATAAAAAATCAAACACTTTAGAGTCTTTGGATGTACTTGCTATATCCTAAACACCAAAGACAATATTAGAAAATTTGAGCCTAAATCTGATGTGGAAATTTTTCTGGGGCATTCATCTAGAAGCAACGTATATAGAGTCTATAACAAAAGAACTCAGGTTGTGGAAGAATCAATGTATGTGACTTTTGATGAGTTAGAACCTGAAATATTGAAAATGCTTGCTAAAGAGAAAAATGAAGAGATAGATCTGATTGATAAGTTGAATGACTTGAGATTAAGTGAGAATCCTAGTGAAAAGTGTGAAGAGCATTCAGAGTTTCACTCTAGGGAACTTCCAAAGACTTGAAAGTATATATCTCATCATTCTAGAGAGTTGATCATCGGTGATCCATCTCAAGGAATAAGAACTAGAAAAGCATCTAAAGAAGTTCCTCAAAATCTTGAGGAAATGCAAAACCTTGCATTTATGTCTCATTTAGAGCCAAACAAAGTAGATGATGCATTAATGGATGAGGAGTGGATCATGACAACGCAAGAGGAACTAAATTAGTTCTAAAGGAACCAAGTTTGGGACTTAGTTCCAAGACCTAGTGATCATTCAATCATTGGCATTAAATGGGTATTTAGAAACAAATTAGATGAGTATGGAAACAATGTTAAAAATAAAGCTAGGCTTGTTGCTCAAGGCTATAGCCAAGAGGAAGGGATAGACTATGATGAAACATATACTCCCGTGGCTAGACTAGAAGCTATTCGAATCCTTTTAGCTTTTGCATATTTTAAGAATTTTAAACTTTTTCAAATGAATGTAAAAAGTGCTTTTCTTAATGGTTTTCTAAATGAAGAAGTGTATGTTGAACAACCTCCTGATTTTGAAAGTAAAAAATTTCTAAATCATGTTTTCAAATTAACTAAAGCTCTCTATGATTTAAAACAAGCTCCTAGAGCTTGGTATGAGAGACTTAGTAAATTTTTATTAGAAAATAATTTTGACAGGGGGAGTGTTGACAAAACACTTTTTATAAAATCAAAACATAATGACATACTCATTGTGCAAGTGTATATGGATGACATTATTTTTGGTAGTACAAATGATTCATTATGTGAAGAATTTTGAAACTTAATGAGAAATGAATTTGAAATGAGTATGATGGGAGAGTTAAATTTCTTTTTGGGTTACAAATTAAACAAACTTTGGATGGTATTTATATTTCCCAATCTAAATATGTAAAAGATTTGTTGAGGAAATTTGAACTTTTAAATGGAAAACACGTGGACACACCTAAGAGTTCATCCACCTCTTGGGATAAAGATGAGCAGGGCAAGGGTGTAGACCCTAAGCTTTATAGGGGCATGATAGGTTCATTATTATACCTCACTGCATCTAGACCTGACATTTTATACAGTGTGTGTGTTTTGTGCACGTTTTCAGTCAAACCCCAAAGAATCACATTTAAGTGCTGTAAAAAGAATTTTTCGGTATCTTAGAGGCACACCTAACTTGGGATTGTTTTATCCCAAAGATAGTTCATTTAATCCTAAAGGTTATTCAGATGCTAATTTTGGGGGTTGCAAAATTGATAGAAGAAGCACTAGTGGTGGTTGTCATTTTTTAGGGAATGCATTAGTCACTTGGGTGAGTAAGAAGCAGAATTTAGTTGCTTTATCTACTATCGAGGCTGAGTACATATCCGTGAGTAGTTGTTGTGAATAACTTGAAGGTTCTATGGCCTATTGTATGCTTGAATGTAATTTTTTCATGCCAAAAACCCTTAGGTTAAATTGTAAGAAAACAAAGGTTTCCAAGAGGCAATACCTTAGGGCTTTTGCTAGACTCTTTGTGTGCTTTCTTTTGTGATGAAGATGAGAGCCAAATCTAT
>JAVXUL010022406.1:0-11811 GCA_035590515.1 Trichilia minutiflora
TGGGATCCTATAGACCTAGGGATATCATACATAGGCACACATCCCCAACCAGGGTTACGGATCGGCCATACAGCTCAGGTAGAGTGGGTGGGATCCTATAGATCGAGGGATTATACACATTTGATGTGATATTGATTTTCTAGTCATTATAAAGACAAGTGGGATTCAAAGACAAGTGGTGCAAGAAAATAATTTCAAACTGAAGCTAGTCCTTATCAATATAGTTCAGCAAAAACAATATGGTGGTCTATCTTATAAAGATCTTAATAATCATTTGACAATCTTCCTTGAGATATGTGATACAATAAAGATGAATGACATATTAGAGAATGCTATTTGGCTCAGATTATTCCTTTTTTCCTTACGAGACAAAGCTAGGGGATGGCTACAATAACTTCATCCTGGAAGTATTGTAATCTGGGAAGAGTTGGCTTAGAAATTTCTATCCAAGTTCTTTCCACCAACGAAAACTTCACAACTAAGAAGAGAAATTGCATAGTTTAGACAATTAGACTTTGAGCCATTGTTTAAAGCTTGGGAAAGGTTCAACAACTTAATCAGAAGGTGCCCTCAACATTGTTATCAAGCTTGGTTTCTGATTCAGCTCTTTTATAACGGATTGAATGGACAAATAAGAACCATTATAGATATAGCTATCGAAGAAACCCTTTTGTCAAAGACAGAAGAGAAGCACAATTACTTCTGAAAGAGATGAACAATTATCAATGATCAAATGAAAGAAACACTACTTGAAAGGTTACAAGTATGCATAAAGTGGATCCTATCATGGCTTTACCGGCATAAATTTCAGCTTTTAGAAGCAAATTTTTAGTAGTGACAAGTAATGATCCATTATCAAGTAAGGAATCAGTAGCTATCGTAAATACATTTTATCCAGGGAAGATGATCAAGAGCAAGTTCAATATATTAACAACATAAATTTTAACTTTTGAAGCAATAACTTGTCGACTCATTATGTAACACCAAGTCCAAGACTATCAATAATATTGTTTGCTTTGGCCCAATCCTTAGAGCCTCATGATTTTATTCTTGGTAATAGGTTATCTCAAAGACTTTCTAGGAGGTCACTCATCTTGGTATTGCTCTCGCCTAAGTACGTTTAACTGCATAGTTTTTGGGAATAAATCACCACCCATCCCTAAAGGCCTTGTTGACAACTTGGTTCCAACTTCACATATATAGCCCAATAACTTCTTCTCCCATTCTGATATGGGACTCTTCCTGCCCCTAAAATCATCTTGAAGCTTCTCAGGAGTCGCTCCTTACTCAGGTCTTTATCCCAATTCCACTTTTCGTCCTCAGAGATCGGGATGTTACGGGCCCACTAACTTTTGTCGGCTTGTCCTCGAGCCCATAATCGTACTGGAAAAGAGTTGGCTCTGATTCCATATTGTAACACCTGGTCTAAAATTGTCAACAATATTGTCCGCTTTAGCCTAACCCTTAGGGCCTCACGATTTTGTTCTTGATAATGGATTATCTCAAAGACTTCCCGAAAGACCACCCGTCTTAATATTACTCTCATCCAAGTACGCTTAACTGCGTAGTTCTTGAGAATAAATCACCACCCATCTCAAAAAGCCTTGTTAACAACTTTGTTCCAACTCTACATATATAGCCCAGTAACTTTCTCTCCCATTCCGATGTGGGACTCTTTCTATCTCCACAGCCATCTTGAAGCCTGTTAGAAATCGCTTCTTGCTCAGGCCTTTACCTTGGTGCCACTCCCCGCCCTCAAGGACCAGGATGTTATACATTATCATTCAGGGTTATAGAATCATGATAATTTTTCATATGGTAATATAAGAAACATATTCAACCACCTCTAAAAGTCATTTAAAATTTTGTGGAAAAGAAGTCTTCTTTGAAGGAACTTATAAGGACTTTCATTAATGAGACTAGAGGGAGGTTCAATAAGAACAAATCTAGAATTAAGAATATTAAGACTCATTATATTAACATAGGAGCAACAATAAAATCTTTGAAAGTGCAGATTGGCTAGCTAGTAAAGGCAATAAAAGAACACTTAGTTAAGAAATTTTCAAGTGATATAGAGAAAAATCCTAGAAATCAATACAATGTCATTACATTAAAGAGTAACAGAGAAGTGGAGACTCAACTAAGAAATGAGACAGTAAAGCCAAGCTAAGAAAAAGATGAAGTTGAGAAGAAAAAGAGTGTAACAGGTTTTGAAAAAATAGAGGGAGAAAAACCTGCAAAGATTGTTTATAATAAACCAAGAATCACCTTTCTAAATAACGAATCAGTTTTTAAGCCTCTACTACCATATCAGCAAATATTTCAGAAAAAGAAACTTGATAGTCAGTTTAAGAGATTTCTTGATATCTTTCGAAAGATTGACATCAACATTCTTTTAATAAAGGCATTAGAACAAATGCCTAATTATAAAAAATTTATGAAGGAGATAATGTCAAAGAAGAGAAGACTTAAAGAAAATGAAATGGTGAAACTTGGTAAAGAACGTAGTGCTATACTTTAAAGAAAGCTACTGTAAAAGTGAAAAATT
The DNA here is from genome assembly GCA_035590515.1 of Trichilia minutiflora. Taxonomy (NCBI): domain Eukaryota; kingdom Viridiplantae; phylum Streptophyta; class Magnoliopsida; order Sapindales; family Meliaceae; genus Trichilia; species Trichilia minutiflora. The sequence continues at coordinate 2,549 of JAVXUL010022406.1, forward strand.
CTGAAAGTTTTACAATCCCTTGTACAATTAGAAATTCAATATTTGATAAAGGTTTATACGATTTTGGAACAAGCATCAATCTCATGCTATTATCAATTTTTTGAGAATTGGGGCTTGGAGAGGCTAAACTTATTACTATTGGTTACAAATGCTAAATAGATTACCTTTTTTTTTCATGAAAGGTAATTAAGGATGTGTTGGTGAAAGTAGATAAGTAGATAAGGTAATTAAGGATGTTTTGGTTGACTTTATGATCTTTGATATGAAGAAAGATCAAAAAATACCTATAATATTGGGTCAACTCTTCCTTACTGCCAAAAGAGCACTTATTGATGTACATGATAGAAATCTAACTTTGAGGGTCAATAAAGAAAAGGTAAGTTTCTGCATCTATAAGGCAATGAAATTTTCAAGTAAGGGATAAACTTGCAATCGAATAGATGTGACTGATGATTGTGTACAACGAAAGTTTTTAGATTTTTTAAACAAGGATCCTTTGGAGTACTATTTAATGAATACTGAGAGACAACAAGAGTCTTCATTATGGATTGAAGGCAAGAGGTGTTTGTGGAAAAATAAAAGTTTAATGGAAGAGGACATAAAGGATTGTTTGTCAAGTGAGGAGTTATGAAACCATGAACCAAAGAAGCAATTGGCCACCGGAGAAGGGAAAGAAAATGTGAATTCTCAAGTGCTCAAGCAACTATCTAAGCACTAGAGATTATAATCGCTTCAACGTAGACTAAAGAAAAGGAAAAAAAGTTATTGATGGTGCTACAAAGACATAAGTCGACGATAAGTTGGTCTATTGATGACATAAAAGGTATAAGTCTAACTATATGCATGCACAAAATCTTGACGAAAAACTCATTCAAATCCACTATTGAGAATGAAGGAAGGTTGAATCTAGCAATGAAGAAAGTCGTCTAAGCTAAAGTTTTGAAGCTACTTGATGACGAATTTATCTACGCAATTTCAAATAGTTTATGGGGTTAGCCTGGTGTAAGTGGTACTAAAGAAAGTGGAAACTACAGTGGTTAAGATGGAGAATAATGAATTTATACCCTCTAAAATAGTTACAAGATGGAGGGTATGAATAGATTATCGAAAATAAAACAAAATGACAAATAAAGAACATTATCCACTATCATTTATTGATTAAATGCTAGATAGATTGGCCGATTATAAATATTACTATTTTTTTGATGGATACTCTGGTTACAATCAAATTGACATTGCTCTAGAAGATCAAGAGAAGACAACCTTCACTTGTCTATATGGTATCTTTACTTTCTGGCAGATGCTATTTGGATTGTGTAATGCACCAGCTACGTTTCAAAGGTGACTGATGGCAATATTTTTTGATATGGTAGAAGAGATGATGTAAATTTTTATAGATGATTTTTCAGTGTTCAAAATTTTTTTTGATGATTGCCTTAACAACTTAGCATCAAGAGGTGCTAAGACACCAACCTTATCCTCAACGAGGAGAATGTCTATTTTATAGTGAAAGAATAGATTATCTTGGGACATCGTGTGTCAAGGGATGGTATTAAGGTAGATAATGCGAAGATGACTTCAATTCAACAATTACCTCCACTAGTGAATGTAAAAGGGGTAAGAAGCTTCTTGGGACATGCCGGGTTCTATAGAAGATTTATAAAAGATGTATCAAAAGTGGTTAAGCTAATATGTTTATTATTGGAAAAGAAAGATGTGTTCAATTTTAATGATGCATGCCTTGAGTCATTTAAGACTATAAAGGAGAAGTTGACTTCAACCCCTATCATGATAACACTATATTATAGTGAACCTTTCAAAATAATGTATGATGCTAGTGACTTTGTACAAGGTGTAGTTCTCAGTCAACGAAAAGAGAAAATATTCAGAGCCATTTGCTATAGTAGCAAAATGATGAATAAAGCCTAACAAAATTATACTACTACCAAAAAAGAGATGTTACTAATAGTATTTACAATTGAGAAATTCAAGTTATATATTTTAGAAAGCAAAATGGTTATCTTTACAGATTATACTGCCATTCGTTATTTGTTTGCAAAATAAAAATGCAAATTCGAGATTAATTTGGTAGATCCTTCTTCTACAAGTGTTTTATGTAGAGATTAAAGATAAGTAGGGAAGTGAAAATTTAGTAGATGATCATCTTTTCAGGATTCAAGGAAAAGAAAGTCGATTTATGCCAATTAAAGAAGAGTTTTCAAATGAAAAGTTGCTAAGAGTGGATAAAACAATTCCTTGGTATAAAGATTTCATGAACTACTTAGCATATAAAGTCCTTCCCCTAAATTTATTGTTTTATCAAAAGAGAAATTTCCTTTATAATGTGAGAAGCTATTTTTAGTATGATCCTATACTTTTCAAGCAATGCTCAGATCAAGTTATTAGGAGATGTGTTCCTTTGAAAGAAGTACCGAGTATTCTCCATCATTGTCATTATTCTCCTTATAACAGACATTTTAAGTCAACAAAAACTATTGTGAAAGTCTTACTGTCTAGATTTTATTGGCCTATTTATCTTTAAAGACAGCTACACATTTGTAAAGACTTGCGATAAGTGTTAAAGAGTGGGGAATATTTTCAAATATTATGAGATGCTTCTGATAATAGTAATAGAGTTAGTGATTTTTGATTTGTGGGATATAGACTTTATGAGGCCATTTCTTCTGTCATATGGGAAAAGTTACATTTTACTTGCCATTGATTATTTCTTAAAATGGGTGGAAGTAATACCGATTGCAACCAATGATGCTCGAGTGGTAACAAACTTTGTGTAGGGTCATATCTTTACATGATTTGACACTCCACAAGCTATCATTAGTGATAGGAGATCTCAGTTTTGCAACTTATTTTTTAATGGCTTATTGATAAGATATAGGGTTAAGCATAAAATGATATCAGTATATCATCCAAAAAGTAATAAAGAAATCAAGCAAATTCTTGAGAAGATAGTGAACACTTGGAGAAAGGATTGGGCTATAAAATTAGACAAAGCTTTATAAGAATCTAATAGGAATGTCTCCTTATCATTCATTGCTTTTTGGAAAACCATACCATTTGCCATTGCAATTATTGCATAAAGCTTTCTGGATAGTAAAGAAACTTAATTTTGACTATATGGCAGTTGAAGAAGCTTGTTTGCTTTAGTTGAATGAGTTGAAGGAATTCTATAATAAAGCTTATGAAAATGTTAAGCTATATAAGAAACGTAACAAGAAATGGCATGATAGGAGAATCATATGGAAAGAATTTGTGCAAGGACAAGAGGTGTTTCTTTTTAATTCTAAATTAAAACACTTTCTAAGAAAATTTTGGTCTAGATAGTCAAAATCTATTTCATTGTCGAGAAAATTTATCCTTATAGAGCAGTAGTTGTAAAGGATGAGGAAAGTGACCGATCATTCTAGGTCAATGGGTAACACTTAAGCCATATTATGGGAACGAACAAAGAAATTTTGCAAGCATTTCATTCGAGGAATCGGTGAAATGAGACAATATCCTGCAAAGTCTAGCTAAAGACATTAAACCAAGTGCTTATTAGAAAGTAACCCAATAATTTAGTTTTTTTAATTGATTTTATTATTTTCTTTTAGATTATTATCATTTTATTTTTCTTTGTTTTGAATTTTTATTTTTGAAATTTTTATTATAGATAAAGAGGAGGTCAATACAAGGGATGAAGAAAAAACCAAAAAATCAAAGGTAGAGAACGTCGTTACAACCGATAAAATTTTTATCCTATTGTAGTGAAAAATAGAGAGCATCGTTAAAACGAAAAAAAAATTTCTCGCTATAAACTGAAAACAGAGATCAAGATAATAAACCTCAAATGCCTGAGTGCAGTGAGAAAAAAAAATTCTTAGCTATAGCATCGTTGGGTTTTTAACCTTAATAATATTTTTTCACATCATTTTCACGAATCAATGGGCAAAATTTTAAAATTTTTCTCTCAACTTGATTTCATCTTCAAGGCAATTTCATCATCTCTACTCAACAGCATCAAGGTATTCAATTAATCATTACTCTTATTCATTGATTTTTAATTAATTGGCAGATTAAGTTTATTGATTAAGGGAAACCTATTAAATTCTTTGTGACAAAATACTTGCTTTGGATTCTTGATTATGGTAAGATATTTTGAGTGTTTGTTGTGGTAATATAGTGTGGTTGATTTCTTTTGTGTTGAGAGTATTATTAGTCTTAAAGTGTGAGGAACTTGTCATTCAATCGAATAGTTGAATTTATATTTGAGTTAAATTTAAATTTGAACTTAATATCATCATAACTAGAAAAAATTGATAGGAAAAAAGACAAGGAGTGAGAGGCTTGACATTTACGACAATTCTCGTTTTATTTCTCATGATATTGAAAGTCTATTTAAGAAGTTGTTAAAAAATGAGCGAGAATAAAGGAAAGAGGAATTGTTTTGGAAGTTAATAAATGTCCAAAAATTAGGAGAGAGATTCACCATCAATCATAGCAACATTTTGTGAAACAACCCAAACTAGTGGCTATAACTTTAGTTCAAGAGTTTTATGCCAATTCTAAAGGAATGTAAGCACAAATGTCCAAGGTTAGAGGAAAATAGACAAAATTTGATCGTGACATCATTAATATGATACTTTTGGTGCAATGGATTGGATATGAGATAGAAGACCTAACTGAATCAATGATTTGGATGAGCTGGCTAATAACATGAAAATAGACAAAATTTGATCGTGACACCATTAATATGATACTTTTGGTGCCATGGATTGGATATGAGATATGAGACCTAACTAAATCAATGATTTGGACGAGCTTGCTAATAATATTTGCAGTGAGCCTATGAGTTGGGCTAAAGTCCGGGGTCAACCCATCACCTTTTTGACTAAGAGGCTTGAAGCCAACATAAAAGTCTAGCATCACTTCCTTTGTGTGAGAATAGTTGGTCGATAGCATAATTCCTAGTAATAAATAGTTGGTCTATTCATGCCTTATGCAATAAAGAATCAGAGAAATATTGATATTAGTTGGTCGATAGCATAAAACATCAGTTATACAACTGAGAATGCCACTGTTGATTTGCCCTTTCCATCTTTAATTTCTAAGTTTATTTAAACAATAGGTGTCAAGGTAGTGAGTTTGGAGATTTTACAACCTAAAGCTACTATTATAATCAGTACCTTCGACTGTATCAACCAAGTAGGTAGCAGTAGTAGTAAACCCAGCTTATTAGTGCAACCATCTCAAGCTTAACCAAAGAAATCAAAGCAGAAAAAGTATATTGTTATGGGTTTAGCTAAGGAGCTAGTATAAATAAAAAAAGAAGTGAACAGGTTTGGTAAATTGTAAAAGCAATTTATGACATCCTATTTGTAGTAGAGAGCATACTATTCTTTACTATTAGGGATAGATCATCAAACATGGCATAAGGTTTTACCCGTAGATTTATAGTTTGCCCCTCTAATAGATTCTCAATCTGAGGATGGTGATAAGGAGAAAGATGACGAGGAAGATAAGAAGGACGAGAGTGATGATGAGTAGTAGACAAGTCGTGATCTCATCTCCTAGGTAACCTTTTTTACTTTATGATCATTTTGCAAAGTATTGAGGACAATACTTGGTTTAAGTTTAAGGGAGTTTAGACCTAACGTGTTGTGGTTACTTTATTTTTTTGGTTTTGTGGTGTTTATGTATTCAAACTTCATGTCTTTTCTTTTACTTTTTTATTAAACTAAAATTCTTGTTTTTATTACTTTATAATTCCTGGTATTGAGTTTGTTAGTTTATGTGATGTTGATGCTATGTGAATGAATATTTGTGTATGAGAAGGTTTTAAACTAGATTTTAGTGAGTATGTTGACCTTTCCATTGATGTCGAACTTTGGTAAGGATGTTTAAATGAGAGTTATCAAAGCGGCATAGTTGATTTATAAAAATATCATGTTTAGGTGAGCTGAGTGAGTCAGAAATTAAGTTAGCCAACCTCGTCAGTATGAGAATAAAAAAAAGGAAAGAAAGAAGATGAAAAGTAATGGTTGAGTCACTTGAGTATGTGATTATATATATATAAAGAAAACCTACTCTGTTGTCTTTAAACACTTAGCAACTGAGAGTTCAGCGTCAAAAATGTTAATTCTCATCTAAAATGGTGTCCAAAGATAAGAGTATGCAAAACGAGTTAAGTCTAATAAGTTGTGTAACCAAGGGTTTCATGTTAAGCATAAAATCGTGTTTAAGCCTAAATTAGAACTTAAATACGAGTTAAGAATTCTGATACTTAAAGGTAATACGCATTAACTTAATTTAAAAGTTCAAGTGTTAATGATGTGACTGTCGACTAGGTAAATTCTTGAATAACAAAATTTCTTCAAAAACTTGTTATAATTTTTTTTTTGATAAGTTTCGCTTAAGTTTCAATTATGAAAACTGTACTCAAGCCTTAGTTCTATATCAATTGTTTAGAAGTCGTCCTCATAAAGTTCTATATTTGAATGTTTTTCTTTCAAGAGTGATTGTTTTTAGGTGTGTTTAGTGTTTGTGCTTGATGTCATGTATGTTTTTGTAAGTAAGGGATTTTATGGGTTTAAAAACCTTTACGAGATAATATTTGTCCACTAGAAGCATCTTAGGGGTTTAAATGCTTATTGTATATGTTAAATACAACCGTGGAGCCTATGAAAGTGTGCTGGGCTTAGTTTTTTTAGGTTAGTATTTGTTTGGGATGACCAAAACCTAAGTTTGGGAGAGTTTAATGAGTTTTTTTAGCGACTCATTATACTTCAATTTTAGAAGGTTTTTAAGTCATTTTTCTTGGATAACTTTACGTGTTTTTGTATTGTGCAAGTCAAATTTAACATTTAGCATAAATCATAGGAAAAGAGGCTTGATTAGAGCACAAATAGAAGAAAGTAAATAAAGAGAGCGGCGAAGCCTGTCTAGCACTACAGTCAAAAAGTTTGTTATCTTGTTGCAACACAAAACAAGGAGCATCGTTACAACAAAAAAACTTGTTTCATTTTATACTTTTAGTACTTACATAAATGAGGTGTAAATTTTATTATGAGATTTGATACGTCTCAGAGAGACGACTTAAGATGATACATGTATATATGTTACTTATGAGATGATGATGTATGCTTTTAATTTGAGATGGATTATGTGATATATTAAAGTGTTTGAGTTTGTTAAGTATAAATGGAGTTTCAGAGATTTAAATGGTTCATAGTAGGAGTATTTTAAATATTTTTATGAAAAATAGGTATTGTACTAGCCTTATAGATTCTTAGTATATGTTTTAGATATAAGGAATGTATGCCAGGAATCTATAATGATTGTCATGTGTAGGCTTCACTATTGAGAGCGTGATACATGATTTAAAGTTAGTGGCTATAATATTAACTTTAAAGATATAGAGGCATTTCTTGTATGAGAAACAATATCATGTGTTCATTGATCATAAAAAGTTTGAAATTAAAGAATTAAACCTAAGACAATGAAGATGGTTAGAGCAAATTAAAGACTATGATATGATCATTAACTATCACCTAGGAAAGGTCAATGTAGTGGCAGATACCCTAAATAGGAAATCTTCGACTAGTTTATCCTATATCCAGACCACTTATGTTTGGATTTGATATCTATGGGAATTACACTAGGATGTGTAAGGTTGGAACCTTAATGACTAATTTTATTATCAAATCTACCCTAGTAAATCAAATCAGACAAAAGCAAATACAAGATAGGAAGTTAGTCAAGATTTGTCAAAGGATGTCAAATGGCCAGGCAAATGATTTTTACTTCACTCAAGATAAGATATTTACCCTAAGAGGGAAGGTCTATGTACCTAATGATAGAGAGTTATAAGAGGCTATACTAAATGAGGCCTATAGTTCAGTATTTACTATACATCCAAACAATACCAAAATGTACCTAACCATCAAGGATAGTTATTAGGGATTAGGGATGAAGAGAAATATAGTCGAGTATATGGCTAAGTGTTTGATGTGCCAACAGGTAAACACAGAGCATCAAAAACCTGTAGAAACTTTATAGCCTCTACCTATACTTGAATGAAAGTGGGAACACATTATAATAGATTTCATAGTTGATTTACCATGAACACAAGCGGGCTATAACATGATTTGGGTGATAGTTAATTGACCTATGAAGTCTACATACTTCTTGCCTATCCAAACCAATTTTTTCCTTAATAAATTAGCTAAGTTGTATATAACGAAGATTATTAGACTATATAGTATACCAGTTAGTATTGTATTAGACTGAGATCCTTATTTTACATCTCGATTTTAGTCAAGACTTCAGAGAATCATGGGTACTAATTTGACTTTCAGTTCTGTATTTCATTCATAAACGAATAGACAGTCATAGAAGACCATCTAGACATTAGAGGACATGCTATAGGCATATGTTATGGAGTTTTATTGATAAAATTTGCTTATAATAACAGCTACCAGACTAGTATTGAGATAATCTGTTATAAGGTTTTGTATGACAAAAGATACAAGACTTCTCTATGTTGGGAAGAAGTGGGTGAGAGAAAACTTGAAAATGTTAAATTGATCGAAATCACCATTGAGAAGATTAAAATTATTCGAGAAAAGCGAAAAGTTGCTCAAGATTGATAAAAATCATATACGAATAATCAAAGGAGAGACTTGAAATTTGAAACAAGTGATCGGGTTTTTCTAAAGGTTTCACTATAGAATGATATCATTAGATTTCAAAATAAGGGAAAATTACATCGTCGATGTATTAGACCATTCAAAATTATGAAGAGATTTGTTTAATAGCCTACCAATTAGACTTGCCATAAGAATTAAGCCAATCTACGATGTATTTCATATTTCAATGCTTAATAAGTATACACCAAATTAGTCTCACATTCTTGAGACACCAATGGTAGATTTGAAAGAGGATTTTAGTTATGTTGTTCAACTGATAAGAATTTTAGATTGGTAAGAATGGGTATTGAGAAGTAAGGTTATCCCTATGGTGAAAATCCTATGATGGATTACTACCATTGAAGAAATAATATGGGAACTGTTGCGTATTTATTTGAAAAACCGCAAGCGCACGGTGTCCAAGTTGTAATTAAGAACAATCGAATGTTAAGTGTCGAACCCACGAGGAATATAGATGTCCTAAGTAAGTATCGCAATACTCGTGACGTGAATATATTAAGGCAACTAAATCAACCTATACTCTAAATTTAAAAGAAGAAAACTAACGACTAAAATTCC
>JAVXUL010022417.1:0-11811 GCA_035590515.1 Trichilia minutiflora
AATTTACAAAATTTTAAGAATCTAAAATAAAATATTTTAACTTTTATTTTTAAAAATTAAATTATAAATTATTTTAGTATAAAATATTATAAAATAAAAATTTTAATTTTTAGTTATATATTTTTATTCGGTAAATTATTTTTTAAAAATATTTACGAATATAAAATTATAAATTAAATTTTTTTTATAGTATAAAGTATTATAATCTTTTATTGATTTAAATAAAATATTTAAATTATTTTTATTTAATTTTTAAAAATAAAAATAAAAATAAATTTTTTATAAATTTAAATTATAAAATAAAATAAATTCATAAATTTTTATGAATATTTTAAATATAAATTTTGAAGATTAATTTATAAATTTTTTAGTAAAAAATATTTTATAATAAAATATTAAAATTATAAATTAAATTTAGTGTATTTTTTTAATAAATTTAATTATTTTGGTTTAGGGGTTTATATGATAAATATTATAGATTTATATGATAAAAGTATGTATTTTTGTTTTTAGTGAAGGGGGTATTTGTGATTTTAAAAAACAATAGAGGGGATTTTGTTGTAAAATTTATGATAGGGTTTTTATTTTTTTAGAAAACCATAGGGTACTTATCATTCCCCCAAAGTTTAAATTAATACAAGACAAATCGAAGAGAAGTCCCACTGAAAGAGAAATTCCATTAAAAGAAACTGATTTGGATATATATATTTATTAGAACAGTTACAAATTATTACATACTTCTGTTAAAAAATAGACAATTATGTATTAATTTAAAGACAAGTCTCATTTAAAAAATAAAAATCTTTGGATATATTTACGAGAATGAGGATTACTAAACATTTCAAGTTGTATTCTAATTTTTAAAATTCAAGTAATATAATATTTGAGTTTGCAGTGCAGCATCGTTTTAATTATTAAAAAATTACGAATTTTTATATTATTTAAAATTTATCATAATTTTTAATGAAATTATTTTTTCTTACTCATGATTTGATATCTCGTGCATCATTGTTTTTTACAATTTTGACAAAACATGTCTCTTTTTATCAATCAAGTTGTCTCCAAATATTTTTATCCTCCCCATTCCTTCCAACACCAGTTCGTAAATAATCCACTCTCCAAGTCTAGTCCATCTTCATTTCTTTTAAGATCTCTTTCGTTTGTAATAATATTTTTACATAATATTGTCTAATATTAGCATTTAACGTAAAGAATCTTAATAATTTCGTGTTACTTTATGTTTTGTTTTTAAAAAAAGATTTTCTCAACAAAATCTTATATACATCAATAAAAAAATTAAAAGAAGAAATATTTCAATATGTAAAAATAGTATTTAAGAACAATTATGCATTTGTAAAATAATAGATGATGTAACGTTATAGAGAAATATAATATATTAAAAACATATTCTTATATTAAAATATTTATAGTAGATGATAAGGCAAATATTATTTTACTAAAAAATTGAAACAAATAAACTCAACCTTTTATATCATTTTGAGAACTTTTATTAATTGCATAAATTAAAATAAAAAATAAATAATTTTTTAAACTATAGATAGCTAGATAAATTATAGAATTATATTCTTTAACTTTGTAATTACATTTCAATTTATTCTTATCATTTAGAATGATGGGATAGTGGAAAGGAGTAGGTCTATCTATCAATATGATGACACCTTATCCTTCATGGTGCCAATATATAAATAAACCAAAATTTTTTATTTATAATTCTAATTTATAAACAGCTCGATGATGATTTCTTTTAATTTTAATGTCTCTACATCCGAAAGTTCAAATCCCAAAATTAAAACGATGTTGAAACGTTAAGAATATGTACTACACAAGCTTTTGCTCTTTCTCGTCACTTTCATTTCACCTAACCCTATAATAAGAAAATAAATGAAACAAGAAACAATTTTATAAAGGTGCACGCTGCTTTTGCTTAGGACTTATGCCGATCGTCATTGATCTCTCCTTTGAAACCAAATATTTATATTGGATTAAGAAAATGACAATCTGAGATTAATTTTTAGCCGTTTGATGATTTTTTATGATGATAACAATGACATCATCGACGATCAAGATAATTTTTTATGGAGTGGTTATTTGGATGAAGCAAGCAAGAGAGAGATTTATAACTTGCATGTCAACGACTTCATTTTCCATTTTTCTTTTCTTTTCTATTCAATTTATGTAGATTAAATATTTATGTGATTATATATATAAAATCTTGAATTACAGGTAGGTTTTAACTAGTAGATTTAGAATTCGTTTCGATATGGATAGATGATGGATAATGGTTTTCATTTTTTGTTTTCCCTTTTCTATCAAATTTCCCTTTTGGGTTTTTGCTTTGAGTGTAATCTATCTAGAACAAGAAGCACCACGGCTCTTATCTGCAAATTCCTTATCATTGGATGTGGGAACAGTTAATGGTTCCAGTTTTTTGATCGATTGTAGGAATTGAATTTTCTGAGTGGTGGCCAATCATGTCATAATATTAATTTAGGTAAAGATTATTTACATTTTTTTAAATATAGATTATCTACCATTATGTGTGTGTGTATATATATATATATATATATATATATATCATATCCACCTATTGATCCAGAAAAACACTTAAATATTATTATGTGACATAATTTTTAATTTTCTTATAAATATTATAGAAAAATAATTTAATTTCCTCTCCAACGTATATAAAAAGATTCATGTAGTTACATTTTTTCAACAAATTGTATTAATATAACCGTCAATTAAAGAAGAATGACTGAATCTATATATTATCATTAGATGTTATAATGATCTATGTGGTGTACCCAGAATGAACCAACAACTCATATTACAAACAATACTCTAAAACCACATCTAAACAAACAAACAAAACAATAATTACTTTAACAATACATTTATGAAACTAGCAATACAAGAAATGTATGCCCAAAAAGTTCAAAAACGGGACATTAAATAAACAAAAATCCACCAATCGTATTAAAAAGTTCTCAAACATTGAACTAACGCTAAAATGAAATTATTAAAAAAAATGGAAAAAGATAAACGCGATCGGATTAAATACAGATGGATTTGGATTTGGTAAAATGTAATGAAGGTTGCTGTGGTTTAGCTATTGCTTTCAGCTACATATCTTTCAAGGTCTTCGTGTGGGTTTGCGTTGAAGTACTCTTCACAATTTTGCGTGAAGAGGTAGACTCCTAGCCATTACGCCACGTCATCAGTTCTCATCCTCTTTTAAATTCAAACCCTGCGCCCATTCAATGCTCACAACGAAAACAAGCATTTGAAAATGGAGGGTTTGATTCCTTTTGTTTACCGAGCTATCATGCAATACAAAAATGGAAGCCAGGTTGATCTAAGTTCATGGTTCAATGATTCTCCTTCAGCTTCTTATATGAGGCTTCCTGGAGATTCTGGTCGGTTTCAGACATCTGATATTCAGCTGTTTCAACCTGCAGATTATCCCTTCTCAACTTCTACCACTTCTTCTTTTATGCCTCCGTCTTCTGCTACCACACAGATTATCTTATCAACTGGAGTTCCGTCTCCTGTTCGTCGTCGAGTTGCAACATGAGCATATTCTCACGATTGTGTGTAAAATAACTGCGAGATTCACATGCCTGAAGAAAGCTGAAGGTGTGGAACTTGTCAATTGTCAAATATGGTTGGTGGATTGTGGTAAATGTATTTAGAATATGGTATGGTTTTTATTCCTTATTCTGGGTTGTTCGTTTGGGGTGGTAATAGTACGGTTATGGTAATAAGCATATGGAAAACCAAAGGGTACCATCTGCTTTTGTGTTTGTTAAACTTGTTAGCGTGAAAGTTGAAGACGATATAGAAAATCAAGCATGTGGACAACCGAAGGGACTGCATGCTTTATTTGTGCTGTAATTGTGAAAATGTGAAGTTAAATATATGAAGGCTAGATTTGTGTATATATCCCTTTCATGTTATGCCTATGTTCGACAGCCGAAAGGCTAAATTGTTTGTTGAAGCATATTTGCCTTCTCTACATATTTCTCATAATGAGTATGTTGATTGGAACAAATAGAGTTGCATTAAGTAAGAAGATTCTCAACTCTGAAATTGAAAGAGGCAAAATTTTGACCTGGGAGCAGAGAAAACAGAGCAAATCTTCTTATTGCTGAAAACTAGCTCATTTGCAGTGCAGCCAGTTCGTTACTTGTGATGTGACCAATTGAATATTAAAAGAATGGTGTGGCTCTGCAAGCAACCTAATCATTGACTCCTATTTGCAGACCAGATTTGTTTTTCCTTTAATTCCCCTGCTTTGGATGCTATACAGAACGCTAGTATGCCACTCCTCTGGGATGCATGAGCTTCCCTGCCTTTGCCCAACTACTCTGTGTACAGGTTTTCTCGTAATTTTTAATCCACTATTCTTCCAAATTAGAATCTCGGACTTACGGGTGAAGTTAAATGGCTAGTCCATAAAATTACCTACTACTTAATGATGAGAGTTTATGTTAATAATTGGGGAATAAAATTGAATTAAGAAGGCATATAATTAAGTTATGAAGTACAACCGTTGATAACAAAGCTTAATGCTTCCTGTCCAAAGAAGTAAAAAGAGGGGAATGAAACTATAACCAAAGACTTAAAGTATGCTTGATACTGTGGTGCTGTGGTTATACAGTTATTTTAGAGTTTTACTCTATAACTACTAATATAAAAGGAGGCTAAAATGTTAAACGTTAGTTAAACTATGAGAAGATCTAGTGTTATCAAATATATTTTACAACTTTATTTTTAAAACCAACTAGAAACTAGCTAGTTATACCAAATATATCCTTAATAAGGATAATTTTTTAGGAAAAAAGAAGAAATCAAAGTTTGTTTTAAGAAGAAAGAAGACTTCAAAGTCCTAATCGCTGAAAAATCGGCTTATAGGAACGGGTAAAGCTCAACCTAAACCCTAAAAACCTTTAGGCTTATACACATCTAAGTAAGAAAGCTCAATCTCCGACTCATCAAGTGTGAGAGTCCAACTGCTTATATTATATATTTGATCTAAGAACCCAGTCAATATAGGATACACATTCATTAAATTGGCTTATCAAAAAAAAAAGCAAACTGGCTATCTTATGTAGTTATGTTCGCAGGCGCCCAAATCCAGCAAATTATATAAGCAAATAAACGAAAAGAATATATTCAATTTTGGAAATATAGCTGCAGTTTTTAATACTCAACTTAGTTCAACAGTCACTATGTGGATAAGTTTTACAAAGCATGCTCTTATCTCTCATTTGTTTGACATGTTAATTGCAAATCAATTATCTCTTCTGTAAAAGGTTTGGAGCTGTCAGTTAGAACTTAACTTTCATTTACAAATTAAGAACAAGACATCCCACTTACAGGATAAATAGATTTAACTCTTGCACAGCACAATCAAAGTTTGTTTAATCACAACTCGCCATCCATTTTCTTAAAGAATTTAATTTCTTCAATATGAAAGCACTTTAGAGTTTTATGTAGGAAAATTTGCATAATCTTACAATAGTTCGTAGGTAAGGATGATAGTGGGTTGGGTTTTTTGGATATTCCATCTTATCTTACTCTAATAGAATAGATTAGGTAGTGAAAAAAGAGATTTGAGACAAATTTGAGTATTAAAATTAAACCTATGATAGCTTTGAATTTATAATTCTAAGTATCTGTTATCTAAACCTTCAAACAAAATAAAGTATGGTATATGGATATCCGCACTCATAAAAAATTAGAATGTTTTGAATTTAATTATAATATATGTATAATTTCTATGAATTATATATCATGTATAAGTATTATTTGAACTTTTATTAAGATTTTTTATTATTATATTTGTATTTTAAAAAAAAATAATTAAACAAATATTTATATAGATATTGGATAGTATACAAATATTATTAATCGAAATTAGAATAAGTAATATAGTTATATATTTAAAGGTACTGAGGATAAGTTCGAGTATCTTACACATAAATAGGTACAAAAGCAGATATAATATTTTTTACTGAGACCTTGTCTATTGCCATCCCTATGGAGACCTTTCCATTAGCACATGCATCTAAACATTCACACCCATTTCTGGACATAAAAATTGCTGGTGTTTAATTTGGACCAATGTTCTAAAATATGTATCAAGTAAGATTAATCTTTCGCTCAATTGGAATAGTGTAGCGAAATTTCAGCTAAATATGGGGGAGAGAGTTGTTAAAAATCTTCTATCCTCTGCCTCCAATTTCAAGTACTAAAATATCATAAAAGTTTTATTAATTAATTTATACAATCCAATTATAAATACAATAGTTGATGTCAATAATAAATACTATTTTTTATTTTAAATTTTAACAATTGAATTATATATATCTAATAGTTAAGAATTTGGGTCTAAAATTAAGTAAAAAATTTAAGTAAAGAAAATCCCACTTTTTTTAAAAACACACACACTCAAATTCATGAATTATATTAATAAATGAAAGTTTGTATTGTGAATTTTTAAGTACTATAAGACTACAGTATACATTTTAGTTAAACATTAGAGATGAATTTTTCTTTACACTAATCAGACATCCGCATCTTTAAAACACGAATTTACTCAATTAACATTAAATCGATACAAAATAATATTGAATTGCATCCATTGCACATTCTAAAAAAATGGAAACACCTGCAACGGATAGTTTCTGTACTTATTTAATTATGAACTTTGGGGAAAAAAAAAAATCTTTCCCTTCTTACAAAAGAAGTATAAGAAGATAAAGAACTACAGCATTGGGACAATGACTCAATGAGCACAAGGGTTGATTAGAATGTTATTATTTTTGAGCGAAAGAAATAAAATTATGGCAAACATATACCGAATCTTCATCTTGGTTTTACACTACATATTTTAAATTCTTGGAATCTGATGAAAACAAATTTGAGAAAAATATATATATATTTGGTTTGAAGCATGAAAAGAAAAAAAGAAACGAAGAGAAAAGAAAAGAAAAAGAAATGGAGAGAGGAATGGAATTGCTTCGTTTAGTTGAAAGTTGAAACGCGGAATAATATAGCGGAAACAATTCAATATATTTGTTTGGGAAAAAAATACCCTTTATTTATAATTTATTTGTATTAAATGATTAAGTATAAATTTATTTTTAAATATAATTGACTCTAATTATATTTATATATTATAATATAGTTACTAATAATTGCAAAAACTAAATTAATATATATATATATATATATATATATATATATGTTGGTGTAAGAATTTTCCGCGGACCTCATCGCGGTTAATGTGGAATGATTTAGCTGATGAGGTGTGAGAGTAACGTGGCTGCTGTCGGATGGTGATTTTTTTATACTGGGGGGCGGTTGAAAGTGTGACTGTTTACGAAAAAGCTTTACCTCCTAAGCCTGCAAAAAAAGTAATACCGTCGGAGTGACGTCAGGAGGGGTTTTCGATGGGAAATTTCCGATGCCTAAGTTAGAACAATGGTGGAAGAAGAAAATGTGTTTCCGGTGAAGGCAACAAAAAGAAGTTGGAAATGACCAAAAATGAGAGAAAATGTGCAAAAGTTATCCAACGGAGATGGTGAAGGAAAAATGGAGATAATCCTGTTGCCAAATCTCTCCAAGCCTCTAAGGGTGTAAAAATGAAAATGCCGTCTCTCAAAGCTTCACAAGCGAAAAAATCATAAAAGTGCCAAAATCCCCTTGCCGTTGAAAAAGGTCTGCTTTATATAGTGTCCTCTTGAATACTGATTTAGCATCGGAGAATAGGAAGGATGTGATGTCTGACATGAGACAGTGTACAATTGAATTTTATTAATAATGCTGACACATCTGCAGGTTTGCAAGACTGACACTGTCCTATTATCTGAAAATGATCAGAGGATAGGATAGGTGCATTTAATGGGCCAGCTGTCAACAATCATTCGCATTTTTGAGTGTGTGTGGTGTGGTGGTGGTGGGCGCACGTGTCTGCTGATACCTTGGTTAGGGATTGCCTGCAAGTTGGTTGTGGAAGGAATCCTGTCTTGGGGTGATTTCCATGGGAAGCTATCTTGGTTCCTAGGACGGCGGCTGTTTGCAAGCTCTAGTGGTCGGATGCTTGAGGCTTGCTGTTGATGACTGCCAAAAACCAGAGAAGGAGTCCCTGTTTTCTTGGCACCTGAGGTGGTGGAAATCCTGAGGTGCCGCTGATTTTTCTGGTATACAGGTTATCTGGGACGAAGTGTACCTGAGGCAGGGACTATCTGGGATTACACTTGATCACCTATCACGTGTTTTACTGATGGGGCATCCACGTGTCACTCTTGTATTTTCCTCCAAATATCCAACCCCCCAGTTTCTGGTGTGAGACTCATAGAGCTCGTGCCAGAAACTCATGCCTGAGACGAATCATCCCAAGTGGGGGGTGCTGGCTCAGGAAATTCGCTTTGATTGATGGGATAGTCAACCACTGGGATGATTGGCGTGAGATGGAAGCTTCCTAGTCACTGAGGTCTTTTCTCTTTCCTCTAACAGATCTGTTAGCTTGTTGATGACGTCTCCTGCCTGAGTCTCCGTTCCGTCCTCGTTAACTGTCTCCATCAAAAGTCACGTTACAACTGTCAACAGCTGTCACTGAGTAGACGGCGCATCATATGCTAAGAAGGTTTTAAACGCTTGGCTGGGAACGTGCCACGTGACGAATCTCTGCTGGGGGAAGAAGTGACCGTTCCTCGAATCATGGGGGGCATTTATGGACTGGGACACATGGCAATTCCTTGGTTGTTGAGATCTACGATGGAGATCGCCCCTTTTTCCTTATAAATACTCCCCTCCCTTCACTTGTCATTTTCATATAATTGACTCTCTCTCTAACTTTCTTTCTTCTAAGCTCTCTGATGCCTTTTTGCTCTACTTTCTTCGTGGTTTTCTTGTTTTTGTTTTTGCCTTTGTGTTTTTTGTTGTAGTTATTTATTGAAATTTATCAGAAGATATGGCTAGCAAAGGAAGTTCGAGAGATGCTGCTCATTGGAGGGAGTCTTCTCATGCGGTAATCCCTACTCAAGAGAGGGGAGAAGATGAAAGGACCACTTCCAGACAGGCTCGGGCCAGCGGGCCCAATGAAGCAGATTGGTTCCCCTCCACCATCACTGAGGTGGATTTACAAATCTATCGCCGATTGTATGAAATCTCTAAGAACGTACAGCTCAGGGTTTCTAGGGCTGAAGAAATCCCGAGCGCCTTGGGACTAGGAGAGGTGGCATTCAATGAGGAGCATCTGCTTCTAGGGTTCAGGTTTCCCATTCAGCAATACTTCGCTCGTATATTCGAGGCTTTCAAGATTCCCTCCTACTAACTGACCCTGAACAGTTGGAGGGTCTTGGGGGGCCTGTTCGTGTTGAAGGCTGATGCCAGAGCTCCTACCCTTACCCTAGATGAGGTGTTGTACTTCTACACCCTCAAGAAAAATACCAGTCAGTATCCGGGGTAGTACTATCTGTAGATTCGCCCAGGGTACCAATCGAAGCTCCAAGGGAGTCTTTCTTGCAATAAAGACTAGAAGGACTGCTGGTTCGTGATAAGCGGGAACTGGGTGGAATCTCGTCAGGGTGCTATCTGCACGAAATTCTAAGAACCAGGTATTAACAAGTAAAACTTTAAAAATTTTATTTATGAAATACTTTAATTGACCTCTTTTCGTGCAAATATTGGCCGGGAGCAGCCGGATATTTTGGCCATTGTGGTCAACAAAGTGGAGTCCCTGGTCCCGATAGATGTCAGGGCCTTCCTGAGTGCGGACTCTCAGGTAAAATTTGGCCTGGTATCGAAGGCATTGACCAGGAGTGAGCTGACAAAAGCCAGGACTCACTTAAATAAAGGTAAGGATCTTCAATCATTGCTTCAATACTTGGAGTCGAGTTGAATTTTCTCCTGACCGCATTTTTATTCTTGTGCAGCTACAGGAACAGAGAATACTATAGCTGATAGAAAACAAAAGGTGGCAGACATGTTAAAGGGGCTGCTTTCAAAGGGGGCGCGGGGGGGGGTAAAATGGGAGTACAGCCAACTAACCCCAAATAGAAGACCCTTGGAGACAAAGGTAAGGGGCCCATAAAAAAGGATCCGAAGAAGATCCCTGAGAAAGGGGGCAAATAAATGGAGCGCCCCAAACAAAAAGGGATCTCCTTGAAGGAGTCGCTCAGGAAAGAATCAGAGAAACACCCCCTAAAGGTTGATTCCACCCAAGCAAAAGATAAAGGCAAAAGGCCCCTGGACGATAGCCGAGAAGAGGCAAGGAAAAAGAAGAAAATCAATTCCCTTCCTCGCCCTGTAGATCAACAATCCAAGAAAGTCCCGATCCGTGTGGAAGGCATCACAGCCACCCAGATTTCAGGGGGTCAATGGGTTGAGCCCAGGGCAACCCCAAGGGCGGGCAAAACCCAGAAACCCGAGGTTGACAAAGGCCTGAGGCAAGGGAAAGAGGACCCGCCTCTTTTTGAGATCAAAGACCCCTTTCCCTCGAGCACTGAGATGGCGGGAGATCTACATGCCCTTTTGTTGGAAGATTTCCCCGAAGAGAAGAGGGAAAGTTTTGGGCATCTTCTTTCTTTGATGAACCGGGGGTAGGAGGCAATTTCTCCTGGGGATAGTAGGGAGACAAGAAACTTATCCCCTAAGGAAGCGCTTGATTCCATGAGAGTTTACTCTCATCGGGTAAGTTATCCTTGTTTTAAAATCCAAGTAGTATTTTAGTAAAAACTCTTACATAACTAACTGACTAATGTCTTACCGATGTAGAGTGCCTTTGTCTTGGACATGTTCATAGAAGATTTCAAGAACGCCATCGTTGTCCAACAAAAGGCCCTCAATACAGTGAAAAAATTAGAGAAGAGGGCTCAGGAAGCAATCTATACTGCTCGGAAAAGTGCTTCCAAGGAACGGGAGGAGTTGATAACCAGGATCTCTGGTCTGGAGGGGCAGTAGTCTCAACTCCTCTGAGAGAAATCTTAGTAGGTAAAGGAGGAGGGAGACTACAAAGAAAAACTGTCAAAGGTCGAGGCTCAGTTCTAGGTACTAGAGAAAGAAGGGGAAAATACTAAAAAGGCCAGACAAAAAGTTGAAGGTCAATGTAAGCTAAATGACCTCTACCGGGCTTTGAAGGACGAGGACGTCCGATTGAAAGAGCAAAACTCCCAGATCGTTATAACGTATGAAGAGATTGAAGGAAGGCTGAAGGGTGTCTGGGAGGAGTATAAGTCCCTAGAAGAAGTAAACAGAACTCTGTAGCACTATATTGATGAATAATTTCAGAAGTTATGAACTGTACCTTTCTAACTCGAAGCCCGGTATGACCAGGGGATAGATGAAGGCATTGACCTGACCAGTCGTCTCTTTCTCCAGGAATACCCGCACCTGGACCTGTGTTGGCTATTCGACCAACTAGGTTGTGATATCATAGGTACTTCAGGGACATCTGCTGCGGAGGAGCTCCCTGAGACTCCGACCTAGGAGACAATGGAGGCAACTGATAAAGGAAGGCCCGCTGATGAAGCAAGAGAGACCCCCCCCTCCCCAGGAAAGAATAGAAGTAAACCCCCCTGCCCTCACCCAGAGCCATACAAGTGGAGACGTCACCCAGACGTCCCCGAAGACCAGGTGGTGGAGATATCTGAGTGAATAGAAGGGACTCTCTAGTGTATTTTTTAGGACTTAGAATTTTTTGTAGAATTTGTAAACTCCCTGACCCCATTGTCTGTGTATCCTCATTTTCAATATACACATGTACATTTTTACTCTAATGAA
>JAVXUL010022428.1:0-11811 GCA_035590515.1 Trichilia minutiflora
ATGTGAGCAAGAAGAAGTTTTCTAAGAGTAGAAAATTTGAAACAAGCTTTGGAAGTTTGGGTACTTGCTCATGTCTCCCATAGAACATCATTGGAATCATCGTCAATGAACCGGCGTGTGGATACGCTTGGAGGCGGCTGGAGACAGCTTAACTTTCCGGATAACAGGCAAAGAGGTATGTGGATACCCCTTTGTTCATATACATATATGTTATCTGTGTTTTAACTTGTGAAAATTTTAAGTTTTCATATACCAAATTGGTGATCCTTCGGGGCTTTTCCGCGCGTCCATATGATGGTCGTGGCCTCGGATTTGGAGCAGAAACTAGTTTCACCTCCTACAATCTGTGGTTCTATCAACTCGTAAAAGCTTTGGAAAACAAAATGAATCCTTAGAATTTACTGAATTTATCAGCTACAGATCTTGATTAAATTGGAACCATTGAGTGATGTTCTAATCTTCCTCTATGTGGATATTGGTTAAGTGAATGGGTTTCCCCTATCCTTGTTTCCTGTTATGCAATCATTTCTTTTTAAGAAAAGATATGAGCAATGTTGTTATTTCACTCTATGTCATACTTGGCCATAAACTTCAGATCACATGTAAAGTCATGACACAGCTCTGACATTATTAATCAAGCTTTGTTGGTTTTATAAGCAAGCATGGCCAGTTGGTCCTAATAATCTTAAGAATATCTTTATCATTACAACCTACAACATAAGTCTTGTTTAGTTCTCAACATTTGAAATGAACATGGGTGTAGGGGGAAGTTCTTCCTTTCAAATCCTATCTCCATCGTTACCCTACACCTCATTTGGCATCCAATAGTAGCAGTCCTCTTTGGTATGCTATCAGACAATTATAAAGAACAAGAAAGTAATAGAATTTGAATCACTAACCGTAGTACACCAGTGATGTGGTGAATATTCATTGAATGGTTTTGTGATGAATTTAAGTGCAAGTAGCTTCAAATGCTAACTCGAGGCTACATGGACGCTAAGCCCCACATTTTCTTCTAATTTTGCCTGGCATTTATTTTAGTGGGAAATAGGAGTATTTATACCTTATAAGGCCTTGGCATTTTGTAACAAAGCAATTAAGTTTAGCAACTTTAATGCCTTCACTTGTCATGAAATCATCTCCAGACTGGCTGTCAAGGATTGATACTGAAGTTGTAATTTTCTGAAATAATTGACTACTAATATAGTAACACCATAATGGAAAAAATTGAGACTTGGTAAAAGGTAGTGTCATTACATCATGTTATTTTCAATTTAGGCATGCTGTTAGATAAATTGTTCTGAATTTGATGGTAGATCTTTTGCCGAAAGAGAATGGTTCCTTGAAATTCTCTTGTTACATAATTTCTGTTTAAGTTACTGTTTAACCTAAAAGTTTAAGCTTGGAGGTAAAAGCCCGAAAACAGTATTTAAGCCTTAAAATTTTCAAATTCTCTGCCCAAAAAACATTTAAATGCTACATGACCTTAAAATTGAACCAGTCAATCAGTGCAATAACTGTAAGGTTTTGACATAAACCATGGTCCAGGTGCCAGACGACTTGGACAAAATTTTGCCAGCTATAGACACTTGTGTAGTGAAGCTTCTCCTAGTAAAATGAAATAGAAAACTTGACTAATAGAAACTGAAGATTGGCTGCAACTTTTGAGGTTTTCTGTTTCTCATCTGTACATTAAAAACATGTGAGTCCTAGTTATCATTTTAACCTTTTCTTCTTTTTCTTTTTCCCTCTTTAACATTTGATCATCAAGGCTTTCCAAAATTTATGGTGTATATATATAGCTTTCTCTGTGGAAGGTAGCATATTACTCTTAAATCTCTATGTCCATACATTAAATTTGATACAATTATTAAATCTACAGTGAAATACACTCCTCGATATGTATGGCTCACTGAATAACTCAAGATTGTTGACAGGGAGAAGACACCTTGGCTAATTGTTTTGATGCATGTCCCAACCTACAACGGTAATGAAGCACATTTCATGAAGCGTAAAAGTATGCGCGCAGTCTTTGAGAGTTGGTTCCTCCGTTACAAAGTTGATGTAGTCTTTGCAGGCCATGTCCATGCTTATGACAGATCAGTATGTTTTCTAACTTCTATGACATCTAGTCTTTCATCATTTTACAGACCGATGTGTTGGTATTGTTAAAACTCAAGTAGTTATTTGGGATCCACCAACTTCATTTTTGAAGAAAGACAAACGAGAAAGATGGAACTAAAATAGGTTGACAAAAAATTGCCAGTGTGGTGGATAAACAAGTAAAGCTCTTGTTCTAATTTTACTCAACAGTGATTCAAATTTAGATAGATTATAGACTGTTTGGTAATCTCCAATTGCAAAGTTGATGATTATCTTACCAAATTTTGAGAGGTGAAAAATGTATCTCTTAGACAAACTATTTGATTGGATGAATTTAGTGGTTCACTATTATTGAAGTAGCCACACGGAAGTCAGTTATTGGCATTCTACACTGGAGATTAAGAACAGGTCACCTGCGTTCGACTACTAGAACCGCAATGATGATGGGAAAAAAGTGCCAACCGACTCATTTGTCCTGCACAATCAGTACGGGTGACTATAAATTACCATTTTTTTTTTTTTTTTGCTTGCATTTCAAACCTAAAATTATTGTCAATTAGTTAGTGGAAGTTTTGAAAAAGTATCTAGGTGTTGGGGAAAAATCTGACAATATGTTTGAAATAGTGCTATGATGTAAACACATTTATTCTTCTGTTAGCACATATCTAGAAGCAATACAAGATGGGTAGTATACAAAGGCAGGGTATCAATTTCTTAGTTAATGGGGAATCATACAACTTTAATATCTTTTACCACTGTCATTATGTATATGCCTCTGAGACCCTGGTTATGTCAATTATCCTCTGAATATCCCCTATTGCAATAGCATCCGCTACACTAGAATGGTTATTAGTCTTGAAGTCTCTAGCACTGTACCATCAAAGTAATGTTGCGATGAAAATATGACATTAGTTTTTTTCATGAAAAGACCAAATATTATGCCATGCCTGAATTGGATTTGTGCAGGGCAAACAATCTCAGAAGGAGAAAAACTGAAGAAGCATGATTTAGGGAGTATTCCTAGTAAGACATCAAGCACCTCAGATACGATCAGTTGATATAAACTCCAAGAAAGGAGGATGAAGCTACTGCGACACAATGAAGCAGTGCAAATCTTAAGTCTACACTGCTCAGAACTACTAGAGCCTTTCTTGGCTGAAAATTTCAGTAGTGACCTTTCAAGTACTCCCTTACGAGTGCAATTACCTTCTTTGCCTTGGACTTGTCTATTCATCAATGTGCGCAAATCAGTTGGAAGATATTTACAAATTATATTGACCTATTTGAAGAAAAAGCTTGGCCTAATGTAATTATGATTCTCAAGCAAGTAATGCAATAATGTTGCGCAAAGCTGTATCACTAGTAATAATAATTTACAGCAAAGGAAATGAAACCAGGAAGCCGAACAATTTTTTCTAGTGTTCTCTCTAGTTTGCAATAAATTCTGTGCAACTTTTACATAATTCGAAAAGACAATTACAATTATAATCATCCACTAAAGAAAGAAGAATGAGTATTGCTGTAGGCAGTATTCACAGAAATCTGTAACAAAATGATTTTGCAACCGCCACATAAACTCAATGATGTTATGTGAAAAAACGAATGGATATTTTTTTGGGTGCTAAAACTCACAATAACTCATCTTGTTAAAAAAACATTCATTCCTTTTCTTATCCTTAAATTTCATTTTACACTATGCATACTGTCACCTCAAAAAATTTTACACCGCAAGCAATTCAACAAGGTTTCTTGGCCTATTAATTTGTTGTTGGGTGTCAGCAACATTCTATGTATAGAACTGTATGGAGGCTACGGCATACTCTGTAGGTTACAAAATCTGAAGAGATTTCAGATGCACACAGGATATATCACTCAGGAATCGCGATAAATTGGCTGTGGTAACCACTTTAAGTGCAAGTGCAATTTTCCCGATTTAGCTCCATCTAGCTCAAAGCAGTCTTTGTATTCTCCTTCCAGTAAAACCCTTGTCAATGTCAAGATGCATCGCCCCATGTAGTCCTGCATGATTTAAATTACCTGTTAGTAGTCATCAACGTGTATGCTAGCTTTTAGTCATTGATGGATAATGAGCTTAATGGCAAATTGGCACCTCCACGTTTTAAAAACCAATCTTTGAAACTTTCATTTAGATAATCCAAATAATCAAAAGGCGGTATCCATCATGAAACCATGCTTTTTCAGATTTTGAAGACAATGATATACTTTTATATCTCCATACAGATAAGAAAGAAAAAAGCTTTGAAATCAAAAGTCAAATGTCTTAAGACTCAAAGCAACCAGCAAAGACTTAAGCTTTCGAATATATCAGAATCATAAAAGCTGTCTAATTCAGGGCCTGAAAATGCTGAAATTTTATAATAACAATACGTGATGAATAACTTGGAAAGGCTGCAAATCTATTTACCTTCCCGAATGTGTCATGATCCCAAACTTCAACAATCAGCATGTCATGCAATCCATCCTCAACAACAAAGTCAAAAGTTTGATTCCAAACTGGATTGAGGCAGTCATTCACAACCTAACAACAAAAGAAAGGATCAAGCTACTCTCAAGTCTCTGTACTCACAGAGTTAAAATCTGCACACCAGCATATAGGAGACAAAGATAGACAGGTAAGAAAATAGGAAAGGTTTTGATATCTACAAGTTTCACCTATAACAAAGAAAATAAATATTTTATAGGTATAACAGTTAAACAGACCTAAAAGGAAAATAAAAAGGGTAAGTTTTACAGAGATCAAAATTACATCTCTTCTTAAGATTATCCAGGTCAAAGAATAAAAGATACGCAAATTCCACCATTAGACAGTAAAAATCTTACTCTAGTTTTGTTTCTTGTCTCTGACTTCTTCATTGTCAGCACCACATAAGGATCAGCCTTTCCCATCAAATCTGTGGCAGGTAAGTCTTCAGCAGATATCACGGTAACAGAAAGTACTCCTCTAACAATAACCTCGCTTCTCTTCCGTGTCACAGTTTTTTCATGGACAATAGCATCTGTTCCATTCGCCCCATTTTTAAGAACCTTCTCCAAGGAGGTCATTGAAAAATTAGGGACAAACGGGTTCTTAAACCCATTCTCCGTGCCAAAAGGACAGTACAGAAGTTCCAAGTGCACCTAAAACCGAAACAAAAATATTGAAAAAAAGATTAAAAAAACTTCTAGCAGCAACTTCCAGAAGAAAAGAATAAGTCAAACTATCTAAAATAATCTAAATTCCAGTCAAATAAGTTGAAATTAAATCAAACTTCATAACATTAATTTTCTTTAAAAATAATAATTAATCAACATGCATGGTTTACTGCAAATTTCTGCTCAAAGTGAAACTTCATTATATCCTTTCAGTTTAAAGACTAAAAATTTGGGTTACTATAGCATTTCCTTTTGTCACATTCAGTTTGATTTAGCTAGTGCATTCTCTAAACTGCACGTAGTACTTATATGTAACGATATATTTTAATAAGTATTGATCATGTAAATTTTATAGTAATATAATTCTTAAGGAGGGTTATTGATCTTCTCACCTGCCCCCTGTTTTTGGTATCTCTCTGAATATCCAAATCTTTAACCAGTTTCAACCACACATCCTTTACTTTGCCAGGCTCAAGTTCCTTTAGGCGTATATGAGCACATCCAATTAACTCAGAGGCCTGAAGGCCCTCATCATCATAAATTCTTACCACCAAGTGTTGAGTGGATGCATCTTCAACAATAAATTCAAAGTGTTCATTCCAGATTGGATTTAATTCATTGTTCTGGAGAAGAAATAACAAAATTCCTTCAAAACCTCAGACATAAAAATTTTATCATAAAATTTTAAAGTGTTCATTCCAAACTTACTATTGTTTTGCTTTTCTTCATTTTGGCAGGTAGAGATCGTATACATAATACCGCATAGGGATCTGATTTCCCAATTAAGTCTTTATTGCTTAAATCCTTCGCTTGCACAAGTTTCACCTCTAATGTCCCAACAGGCTTTAACTCCAGATCACTAAAAGAGAAAAACATCAAATAGCGTCAATAAAAATTCATAGTATAAATCAACTAGCAACCACGATTACCTCCTCACACCATCCCAGACTTACAGATCATAGCCTCCACCTATCAAAACGGCTCAGAAAATTCCTCAAGACACTCATATTCCTTCCTATCTAGGTACCCATATTCAAACTGCTTATTGGAAACAATAGTTTAAATCAAAAGTTTAACTCACATCTCTTCCTTTATGCATACCTGTAATCCCCAGGCAAAATAGGAACAACTTTTCTAACTGGCCAAGTGATAGAGTCTTCAATTGCATCATGTATGGTTTCCTGTTGAGGCAAAACACTAGATCATATTTCCTGTGAACATAAAACATGTGAAATAATACCAATCTATATTGCTGGAAGATGGAAACTTAGTGCACCATTTTATCATGTAAAACAGATTAATCCATGCAAATAAATCAAAATATCAATTATTTGAAGCTTGCTAAATGCATAATAATCTGGCAATATTAAAAGAAAATCGACAGCTTCTCATGATTTCCAAACAATATATTCAACTTAATGACCAAATTCATTATGATATCAACATAAGCAGGATGTTTTTCACCATAAAACTACAAAAATAAGTTTGGAAAACTCATACAATGCCTGTCTGATATAATTTAGACCTACCAAAGATTTGACTTTCATAATGGCAAAGGCTTCCACTGAATAATGACTTTAATTCTGAGCATCCAAAGTTCAAAACCCTGTAATCTAAAACCTTATAAACTAGTCATAATGCTTTATTTTTCTTATCTTTTCATTACATTTCTTCTCTCTCCATTTTTCTTTATTTTTTCTTTTTTCAGATTGGTGCTAAGTGAATTAATTTGAATTCGCTCACCAAATTAATCAGATTATTAAATTAAAATCCTCCTTTCGACAAGAATTCCCTCAGAAACAATAAAATTTTGATTTTTCCTGACTAAGATAAGTAACTTGCCCAAAATTCATGTTATTTCGTTTTATAGGCAAAAATAACAAAGCTAGCTGCAGCCAACTTATCCTTGTAATGCAGCAGGGATCAATGAAACTACAGGAAGTGGAAACAGCTATTTCTCATTTGATTGGGGCCATCATTGAGAATCAATGATCAATGCTCTTGAGTGCACCAGTCAATAACCCCAGGAGAAGTATGATTTAGGATTTGAAGCTACTCTCTAAACCAGTCAAAACTCAGTTGCATTATCAAAGCCATCTTTGACATAATCGATTTTCTAAATGGAAAGTGCATGGATGAATGTATCAAAAATGGATGCAGCCCACATGCAATAAGGATCATGTTTCCAAATCTCAACACAGTCACAGTGTTTGCTTATGTTCCAAGACATATATTCTTTTTTCTCTAAGAAAACAAAATTATATGGTTTATGTTTCTTTTCACAATGATTAATTAAATTCAACAACTTATTTAAATTTCAAGACTCATTATGTATTTTCGAAGGAAAACAACAAACTTAGAAGATTCTTGAACCAAAATTTAAATTCTTATGGCAAGCAAGATATCAATTTAACAAATTTCTTACTGCAACCTCTTATCATATCAATTAATGCATTTAAACAATCATACAAAATTTCTATAAGAAACAAATAGGGGAGCTGCACAAACCTCAATAGCATCAGAAAGTCCAGGAATTGTTGATATGTCACCGCCAACAACTTTAAGTGTAAAATCCAACTTTTTCTGCAAGCCAGAAATTGATGTTCGGTAACTGACATGCACTGATTTAGAATGCATTAGTGGATGCACATGGGCACATTTGTGCATGCAAGAGAGAGAGAGAGAGAGAGAGAGAGAGAGAGGTAGCCTTGCCAATAGCCTCTTGATAGACCATATGACAACAGAATGCTTTTATATCTCATCTCAGATAGATTAATTCAGATTGAATGGTAAGCTTTGTCATCAATTCTTACCGACAATTTCAGGCTCCTTGATATTCTAATACCCATTCAAGAACTCTCACACCCCCTATTTCAGCTGCCTTTTTACTTGGGGGAGGGGTGGGAAGTGTTGGTAGAAGTGTGATATTGAAGCAAATGGAGAAAAGATACCTGTCTAATTACTACTAATAACATGATAGACAAACATTAAAAGTGGCATCCAATGTGCAATCCTATTGAAATATTAAAACCCAATCCATCAATGGTTGCACAGCAGATTATTTATACAACTGTCAGATACTGAATAGAAATTTATTTTATTTGATTGCAATCAGGTAAACATATAATCAGTTGGCAAGATGCCATGTAGCTTCCAACTTAGCATATAAACTTTAAGGCTTCATGCAGTCATGTGCTCATTACTGTGCACATATGCATCTCAATTAAATTTAAAATATTCCATTTTCGATGTGTGTATGTGAGTTTGGATAACTTACGATTCCTACCAAAACTTTAGAAATTTGGAAAGAGATACTGTACCTTCTCTCTAAGAGAATAGCTAACGGCACCAAAACCAGGAAATTCATCAACTAGTGGCCTAAAGATCAATCTGAAAACCCCTGTGAATCCAAGATTTTTCACCTAAGCAGAAGAAAATTACAAACAAAACATCATATGATAGTATTGTAGGCAGCAAACTCAATGAGTTTCGGTAGCACAACGCCATTTATGAAAAGAAATTAATTTGAACACAAAGAGAGCATTAGCAAACAAAACTTCCAATGAGATTACTCTGCATATACAATACATTTCTTTTCTTTTCTTTTATATATATAAAATGAAAAAGAAACGAGAAACAAAGGGAGATAAAATTTCTGAAGTTCCAGTTTCTAAGCGAGTAACCAGAAACTTAAGAGTTCCTAGTGAATCTTTTTCCAACAGTACATATGCAGAAAAAGAACCCAGATTGTCTCACATTTACAAGATTCAACCCCTTCAAATGCATCAAATCACTCGCAAGTTACCTATTTATTTTGCCAAACTTTAAGGCTTAGAAGTTCACCATACGATTAGATTACACTTGTAACACCCTAAAAAATATACAGCAAGCAAAACTCTTAGATAAGAAAATAACAGCAAAAAGATGCATAAGCATGAGTATGGATTACCTGTACAGGTAGTGCTACCCCGAGTCTGGTCTTGATTGCAAGTATTATACTTGAATTAGCATCCCATTGCATTTCCAGCTCCATGGTAACTCCACTACTTCCATCCTCAATAATTGAAACTCCTAAAGCATAACAGTTAGTAAAACATGAAGATAACAAAGCATCACGTTACTGTAACTAGTATAAAATAAAAAGTAATCCCTCTATAGGGCATCAATAATACAAATGATAATAACAATAATAGGATAGATTGCACAATGTGCATTATTTAATAGCCATTTTGTCCACAACTGCTGGTGATGTAGCATAAATAAATAAAAGCAAACCATGAAAAAAAGTTCATAAAAATCAGCACAAACATCAAACCATACACAACCAGCGATTTACTCATTTGATAAGATAAGGGCATGTTTGAAACTGTTGTATTTTTACTGCATGTTTGAAACTGTTGTATGTTTACTTAACTTTGAAAATGCAACACCTAAAAACCTAAAGTGTTTGATGAACAAACAATTTTATGTGGCAGCTAACATTACCACTCACCCTCCCGATTATACTTAACATATACTGATTGTTATCAATAGTCAGATTATCCCAATCCGAAGCATACCTTACTTACAAGTAAACATCTACCAAGAATAGTATGTTTGATGAACAATCATCTATTTAGACAATTATAACCAAAATAGAAAAATGCAGTTAATTACAAACCTGTAAATTGTGGTGCAACTGTCCCAAGAGTAAATTTGGAAAATTTGAGTGAAGACAACACAGACGGTCTATATTGCTCCAGTATTGGCTCTACTAAAGCCTTTATCAACTCAGAAGCTGCCTATACAACACATTTTTAACCAAAAAAAATGTCAATTTCATATTTTATCAATGATTAAAAGTATTAAAGAAAAAAAGAAAGAAAGGAAAAAGGACCTCGTCAACGTAGGGCCAGATCTTATCAAGATGATGATTAAGCCATGTCAACTTCTGTCTCTGTGAGAAGACTACCCAAGAAGGATAGAGCTCACCCGGCAAGATCTTTCTCGAATCTTCTACTGTCATCCGAGCAAACGCAGCAATAGTTGTTGCCTGAATACCAACAAGAGTTACATCAACACTCCGAAGAACAAAATAAAAGATAACAACTAGAAGAAAAAAAACTACCGGTAGTTAAACTAGTAATAGTATCACTAACTAGTTCTGAGCGGACTCTGGATCGAGCATTCTCCGACCGAACCAACCCGACGATGATGGCCAGGCCGACGACCATACCGATAACAAGGCCGAAAACAAATCCCATTTCTACGCCAGAATTCTTCAAGTTTACACTGTGAGATTGGCTATGGAATAGAAGAAAAGAGCAGTTCTGTTTTTTTATGTTTTTGTTTTTGATTTTGTTTTTATTTTTTTATTTTAGTAAATTTTTTGAATAACTTTTAATAAATAATTATTCGTTGAAATTAAAGATCTGAGGGGACAGATGGCAGCAAATTGGAACGATGGTGGCGAAAGCGAAGAAAAAGAAGTTAGAAAGGGAGAATAAAACAGACAGAATTTGCCGACACGAAGGTGATGGTTTTGGACGGTCAATAACAACTTTCTGATGGCTTTGTGACAACCGGATGCCACGTTAAATCATGCCACGTCGCAGTCAATATTAACCGGCAAACCTTTTTCACTAAATTCTTGGGATTTATTGGGAAAGACAAATTTACAGTATCCAGATATTTTTTAAAAATTAAAATTAAAAAAAATCATGATAAATAAAAATAAATTAACTAATACTATTACATCATCATATAATTAGTAAGCAATGTGTTCAATTAAAAAATTTAAGCAATTTTTTTTAAATATGATAATAATAATTTGTGTACAAAGTGTTATAGCATAACGGCAACGTGGATTTTTCTTGTAGCTATCTCCTTTCACTTTTCATGGTTATACCATAAATAATGAATCTAATGTCTTTGATAGTTATAATAACTATTAGTATAAAATTTGGTACGTGTATTTAATATTTGGAGATTTAATCTCAAAAAAAATTTATTATATTTTATAAAATTTGATATGTACAAAATTTTTTGATTCATTATAAATTTTTTTTTATGTAAAATCATGATATAATATAGATAATTATAACATAATATAGAAATATAAAATTTGTTATCGGTGTCCATAAAGATAAAGATTTAAATCAAGGATTTAAAGCTTATGATTTTAATATGAGTATAATAAATTAAAATTTAGAAACAATCAATTTAGACAATTCCAATATTGATAATTGGTAAATGTTAAAATCTAAAAATTTAATTCATAACTAAACATTCAACATAATATTTTATAATATTCATTTGCAAATATTTGTTTTACTTTGATAAATTTTAAAATTTATTTTAATTAATTTTTATATAATTTAATTATTTATACTAATATTATAATTGTTAATATTCCATTAAAAAACTAGAAATTAAATATAAATTAAATTTATTTTTTTAAATATATTAACAAAAACAAAAGAATATTATTTGGGAAAAACAAATAATAATTTAGTTGTGTGCGCCTAATCGAATCATCCCCAAAGAATATTGAGTCTAGTAAAATATATTCTATAT
>JAVXUL010022439.1:0-11811 GCA_035590515.1 Trichilia minutiflora
TTTTACGTGTAAATGAAAAAAAAATAGACTCGCTGCAGAAGGCATCAAAGTACAAGGTTGCAATTCCGGTAAACTGAGAATAGGGAATCCGGTGGTGATTTCTCCTAGTGTGTCAAATGATCAAGCCAAGGAGATGTTCCCTCAGGGTTATCAGTCTGTCGACCTTCGTTCCAAGAAGGAATACTTGCGTTTCACCAACGTCGACTGAAGTTTCAGTGCTCTACTGCGTTAACTATGTGTACAATGTTATATGTTGATACATAATCGTCTGTATTTCCTGTTTTCTATGTTGGTGGACTTCTGTAATATGTATAACTGATACTAGTTTCGTTTCCTCTATGTTAACTGTTATGTGTTACGTCCGTATGTATAATGTCCATTTGGTTCCCTGGCTTCCCCAATCTTTGTGCCAGTATATTTTTATCTTGGGTATATATGCAAAATTCATTCAACTGTGCGTTATTTGGAAAGGAAAAGGAATTCAGGTTAATTTACTCGTAACTCGAGGCAGACTTCTCATAATTGACCTATTTGGCAACTGGAAGGGCTAGATTATCCACTCAGTAAGTGACCATTTGTCAGATATTGTATAAAATTTTCAAGATGCTGCAGTAAACAGCTAGCCATCATTTTTCTGCGTCCGCTACGAAAAAAGTGTTGGAAAAGCAACAAACAGATATGAAAACAGCTTACATCTTTTTCTTCTCTTTTTCTCGATTTTCAACTTATGGATCCCATCTCCAGCCTGTCTCAATCCCCCTGGTCAAAAAGTTTTCCTCACTTCTGGAGTAAATTCCGGAAATTCCCTTCTCAGAACAATTTCTCTCAACTCTGCATCATAGCATAATGTTCTCTTTACAATACTAAAGTTCTACAGCAAAAATGCAGTTTCTTCCCCTAGCACCACTCACCATTTTCATTTTCAACATCGTCTTAACCCTAACACTATATCCACTGCTCACCTTCAGCATTCTTCCCACCTGCCGTAGTTTCTGCGGCAACATTCCGATAAACTACCCGTTTGGAATCGATGACGGCTGCGGCGCAGTTCAGTACCGACACATGCTGAACTGCAGCCGTGATTTGTTCTTCACAACACCTTCCGGCAACTACAAAGTTCAGTCCATCGACTACAACAAGAAAATAATGTTAGTTTACGATCCAGCCATGTCTACGTGCTCAATTCTACAGCCCCACCATGATTTTCTCATGACAGATATTCAGAAAGCCATAATGCCGCCGACTTCAGACACCGTTTTCGCTCTGGTGAACTGCTCTATCGATTCTCCAGTGCTCAACCATTACAAGAATCTCTGCTTCACCTTCTCCGGCCACTCGTGCGACGAACTTTACGGTGGGTGTAATGCTTTTAGGATTTTTCACTTACTATCGAACAGCAGTCCTCCTTGTTGCTTTACTAGCTACGATACTGTGAAGTACATGAGCATGAATATTTTGGACTGCAGTCATTACACTAGCATCGTCAATACGGATAGTTTGGAGGGAATTGTACCGTCGGATTGGGGGATGAAGCTTTCGTATTCTGTGCCGAACACCGGATGTGAACGGTGCGCGAAATCCGGCGGGACTTGTGGGTTTGATACCGAGACCGAAGGAATGATGTGCCTTTGCTCTAGCTCCATGAATGCTACAAGACAATGTGGTAAGAAATATTTTAGTTATAAGTCCAATTTATTTCTCGATATTTTGATAATTATTGAAGTGATTGCCGGTTATTCGAGTGCTTCTAATCTATATTTTTTGGTTTGATTTCTGCAGGTCCTGGAAGTTTTACGGATGGAGTAGCTGGTTCTTCGTGGGCATTTTCTAATGCTGTCGTTCTTGTTCTTGAAGCTATATTTCTTGTCATAAATTTCGTGATGTGATGTGGTCATTGCGTCGTCGTTTCCAGGGTTTTGATTAATTGTGGAGCTTATAGGCTTGTACTATGATGTAAAACTTAGATGAGAGCGGTTGTTTATTTGAATTTCCATCTAATTTGAGGAAAACTTTTATGCATCTTTCAATTGTAAATAGTTTTAGGAAAATTTGATTTTTTTTAATTAATTTTATTATGGGATGTTATTGTCTTTTTAAATTCGAAATTTCAAAACTTAAGATTTCGTTGAAAGAAACACAATGGACCATATCTTTTTTTTCTTTTTTTTCTTTTTTTAAATCTTTTATTTCAATTGATGTAATAATCATATGACATGTGATGCATCATTAAGTGAACGATGAATATTTATTGATCTTTCGATTTTATGGTGGTGTAGTTGAACATAATTTTAAAAAATGAGTATATTAAATATTTTGTTAAATTTATTTTCAAAATATAACATAATTATTAATAGTATATTACCGAGTTTTCGACTTCAGAAGAAATCCATTTACAAAAATCAAGATTTCAAAATAAAAATTTATTGATTTTGAATTATAAAATCTTTGAATTCTTTTTAAAAAATTCATATACGTTTTTATTTATATGGAATTAATAAATTGCAAATTATCATGTATTTATTTTGAGGGGTTGGTCCCATGTTAGTTTATCATGCATCTATAATATAGTTTATAGATATGCAATATCAATACTACTGTCAAAATAAAATGACTTTTATACTATCTTACATAATATATGTCCTGTTAACAACACGAAATGAATATAAGACATTTATCAAATTAGAGAGATTTCAGTTTTATATTTAGGATACGTATACAATGATGGGGTGGATAAGTGGAGTGGATAGTAACTCAATGAAGATTGTGGCATAACCCCTCGAATTTTCGAATATCTGTTTTCAAGGTTTAGAATGGTGTGTTGCATAAATTTCCTGTGTTTCTTACCAATAGATGATTCACACTGATTGTTTTGTTGTTCATTTTCCTGTTTTTGGGTTTGTGGGCGTTGTTTTTTGCTAAAAGTTATCATATCTAGGAAGAAGAAAATCAGAGGGATGAGAGGCTGAAGTTTAGTTGCAAGTGTTCATTTCTGGAGATGTACAATGAGCAGATAACAGATCTCTTGGAGCATACATCAAACAATCTCCAAGTAAGTTTAGTTTTCCTGCATTTCATGGTTGGTTTATTATTTTATATTATTATGGTGTGTTCCGAAGCCTAACTTTCTTGTTCTAGCTCAGAGAAGACTTGAAGAAAGGGATACATGTGGAATACAATGTGAAAACTGTTAATGATGTTGTTGTAAATATCATGGCAGGATAAAACAATCGTTTCCACCTTTTGTGTTGACAATGGAAATTGATGAAACAGGCTGCACTTTCATGTGAACTGTCAGATTTTGTTTGTCTGGATGTGTATTTATTTATATTGATGATTACTTGCACACAAGTTTTGAGGGTATGAACAGGACCACCTCTTTATATTGTTTAATATCTTCTGCCATGCAGGCAGTTGCTAATGAGAAAAATAATCATGCTAATAGCTTCTTAAACAAATTTGAAGAAGCTCGTGACACCATGAGAGATCGACACTCATTTTACGTTAAATGCGTTGCTGAAAGCAAATGAAAAGGCAAAACAATTGAATGACATTTGGAGTGAAGCTGGCACACAATTGATGGCAGAGAGGGCAAGGTAACTGACGAAGTTGAGCAACTTAAGGCTTCAATACATTTGAAAGAAGAAGAGAATGAATTAGTCGTGGACCGTACACATTCTAGCATTTCAGAAATGGTTTAAGTCAATGTCCTTGCTTGGATGGTGTTTTTTGCAAGTACAGAAAGAAGTGGACGGTAGGTTTAAGGAATTATATTCAGATGTCTTATCCATGGGAATGGAGATGCATCAGTTCATCTGCATCTCAAAATCATCACAGGAAGATATTTTCTCTTAGGATTTGAACAAATTGTTGTTTACCTGTGTTATCTAGGAGAATTTATGTGTAAGCACCCACATTTTAATGCGGAGTCGGGTGTTCATCCACTCAGACAGCAAGAGAATTACACACTAAGAAATATTTAGCCACAGATTTGCTTGGGTGGTCATGAAGACATCTTGATTGCTCACCAGAAAGTTGTAGAGGATGAAGATCATAGTGAGCAAGTCACAGATTTGGAAGAGGGAGAAATTT
Source organism: Trichilia minutiflora (assembly GCA_035590515.1). NCBI lineage: Eukaryota > Viridiplantae > Streptophyta > Magnoliopsida > Sapindales > Meliaceae > Trichilia > Trichilia minutiflora. Next base: position 4,090 of record JAVXUL010022439.1, read on the forward strand.
GCCTATCAAATAGTGACCTATCATATGAGAACCTGTCTCTTAAGAAAGAACTGGAAAGGAAAAAAAATTTAGTGCAGGGTTTTGACTTTATCTTGTTGCAGGAATCAGCCTCTAACAAGAACATCAAAGATGAAACTGAAAAGCTTTTCCTGACTCTGAGCAAAGTCTGACACGTGCAAGATACGAAGACAAGTCAATATGATGACCTGTTGCTTCAGCATAAGAACCTAGACAATAGTTTGACAGACACAGAAAATGCTCTGCTCATGTGAAATTCCAATCTTGAGCTGGCTAAAGAAACTATAGATTCTTTGTCCGACCAAAATGCTGACTTGAGAGTGCTTTTGAAAGATCCCTGTTTCAAAACATCTGAAGCTGAAGAACAGTTGGAAGAACATAAGGAGGTGATCAAAGGATTGGAGAACGAAATTCTTCATTGAAATTTGGAGGACAAAAAGCTACTTTCTTCAGTTGAAGGCATTGCTGAAGATTTGAGGGAAGTCACTGGTGATAGAGACAAACTCAGTGACGAAATTAAAAGCACTGAGGAAGAGCTGAGGAAAGTCAGTGCTGAGAGGGATCAGCTGTGTGAAGAAGTTTAATCCTTGAACGATAAGCTTGAGATGGCCTATGCAATAGCAGATGAAAATGAAGCTATTGCAGTAGGAGCTCGCCCGGTATTATATAAAGACTTGTACTGTTTAATATCAAATTTAAGCAGCTGGATGTCCTTTTTTTTTCTACTTGTGTTTTTGACTTTTTCCAGGAGTCAGAGGTAAGTAAAATATATGCTGAGTAGAAGGAAAAGGAGGTTAAGATTCTAGAAAATTCTGTTGAGGAGCTTGAGTGTACTGTCAATGCATTGGAGAAAAAGGTTTGTACCTTTGATATTGTCTTCTGTGTGTAAAAAGTTAACGGTGCAATGATGAGAAATGGGTTCTGGAAATTGTGCCAATTCTTAACTACTCAAGAGATTTAATATTTACTTGCTCAAAACATTTGTATGAATCCTGTTTTTTTTTTTGTCTGCAAATCAATTGTGTAGGGTACGGTTCACATGTGTTTTCTCCTTAGGCATATGAAATGAATGAGGAGGTAGAAAGGTATCATCTGATCAAAGAATCATTAGAACTGAAGATTCAAGCTTTGAGACAGAGATTTTCAACAGTCGAAAATTTCAATGATATTGTAGATTCAGAAAACATAAATGCTGAGCATACTGAAGATCAAAAGTCCAGGTGAGAACTGTTGCTCATTTTCCTTCTTGTGGTTTTGTAGTTGATCCTACTGCTTCTATTCTGATAGGAAAAATAGTTTGGATACAGGCAACTGCACGGTAAACTATGGCAACTTCATGAGGCACATAGTCAGATAAGACTTCTGGAGAGGGAAAGAGAAGAACAGAAGGAAGAGGTTCCATCCTGCTCACATCCAGTTTAAATTCCTAAAATCTTTTTTTGTAAACTGTTACATTTATCATCTCTTTTCTGTGTTTTCCAATAATGTGATTTTCTTTATGAAGATCAAGCCATGGAAAGATTACAATTCGGAAATTCTGAAGCCTGGGCAACACAATACCAACAGAAGGTAAAAATTTCAATACGCAGCCCAAGTTTATAGTTTAAACGTGTATTAGAAGTAAATTTTGACATATACTATGTACGTTGGTGACATGGAAAACCATATAACGCAGTCTCCCATTAGTTTGTTGTCTTTGAATACATTATTTTAGGTTTTATAACGACTAGCTCGAAAGTCCAAACCTATTATCTCACACACATGATAGGCTTTCAGCAGTATGAAATTTGACTTTACCCACACCTTTTGAACAGTACAAGATATTGGGGAATGATTCGTGAAATGAAAACAAATTTATCCAACCCAACATCTACAGCACCAGGACAAATATCAACTGAGAAAACCTTAACAAGGACAAATGCATTGCAAGTGTGGTTCACCAGATAAATTTGGAGAAGGATTAAGAGCTGTCAGCAGCCAGGCATCGTATAGAAGAGCTGGAGGCGTTAGCAACTAGTCGTCAGAAAGAGATGAAGGATCCTTTTCACTCAACCGTGCTCTATGGAAGTTTTTACGCTGTTGTAAAATCTCTGTTCAGTTATGCATAAAGCATTGCCAAGCATTTAATTGTCATCGGTATGTATAACACAGCAAAATTTCGTACTTAATGCTCCACTAAATCAGGTCTGTGTTCTAAATACAGGATGTGGTTCGTGATTTACTTGGTGTCAAACTGGACATGAATAATTATGCGATAAGTTCCCTTTTGTGTCATGTAAAGCTTAAATATTCCTTTTCATTTGTGCACTGCTAATAATCCATTTCATCTCTCTTGTTGGTTTATATTCTAGAGCTTGATAGATCAGGAACATGTTCAAAAATTAGTGGTGGCAGCTCGTCCGGAGACTGAAAGAGTTACTACTTACTAAAGGTTAATTAAAGACATTAGAGTTTAATTTATTATACATTTGGTTTTCCCCTTATGCTGATATGCTTATTATGTAACCTGGTAGGAGCAAGTAATCCTCAATTTGAGGAAGCAGATCGAGGAACTCATTGAGGAAAAAGAAAGGTTAGATTTTTCCACCTCTTAGACTTCTGCATTTTGACGGCTTTACATTTCCATGTACTATCTACTAGATAGACAACACAAAAATGGAGAATAATTTATTTGGGTCATTCTAAATTCAGGAGATAATATTCAGAATTGTGGATCCTTAATTTCGTTCAAGAGTGATTATATTTTGTTGATGCACATATGTGACCGGGTTCTTATTAACTCATATTTGTATGCCTATTTTTTGATTCCATCTTGTAAGGCTGTACTTCTAATTCTTGCAAAATAATAACATACTAAAAAGTAATGTCCGATAGATTTTTTGATGGAAAAACTTTGATGCCTAAGTTAGTGAAGATGTATCTAAAAAAAACAAAAGGAGAAAATTTCAGTCTCGATTTCACCTTTTGTTTTTTAAGGAAAATCTACTCTTAGGAAAGAAAAAAGAGATCTTAAGAGAAGGAGAGATTGAAAAAAGATCTCTCTGTTCTTCCTTTTACTTCGCTTTTATATATCCTTCTTGTGATGGAACTTGACATAGGAAAATGGGAATGATGGATCCTCTTTGCTATTAGGCAGTGTGATAGCCGTATTTTATTAATGTTCTCATTATGTCAGAACTATAGGGTCTATCACTATTATGTTGTTTGAAGTTAACAGATGATGGGACGGACAAATCAGAGTTGCAGGGTCTGCCACCGCCTTCTAATTATTCCTATTTTTAAATTGACGGATTCCTCGGGGTTAGGGGTCTTCCGAGTCAGGGATGGGGTATGGCTGTTTCTTGATCCGAGGTTGACTATTCTGAGAAATGAGGCAGTACTCAGGGCGGATGAAAGGGATCGGGTTAGGGGATTTTTCCTTCGGGGTTAAGGGTGACACGTGTCTACTGAGAAGGTCTCGATGTATCGTCTCTACTTTCTACCTAAACATCTAGTCTCCCAATTTTGAGCGCGAGACTCGTAAGGTTCTCTTCAAAAACTATAGTCTGGTGGTATGACTCCTGAGACGAGGTTCATCTAAACGGGGCAAAGGGTTCCTAGAGGCCTGTAAAGATGAAGGGTTTCCCTTGGTGATATAGCCAATGCCTTGTAGGTGTTGCCTGATCATTGATGACTTCTATTGATGAGGCCCCAAAAATTACGTGATGTATCTGCATTTGGACCCTTGATCCCCTACTCATTAAATGCTATTTGTGTGGGTCGCTTCGTAAGTTCACATATGAGTTGGCGTTGCTTTGAGTTCCGAGGTAAATTTAAACACTTGACTCTCAGAAGGCCATGTGTCACAAATCTTATGGTGGGGAGTTGGACTGTTTTTCTTGAATTGCAGAGGCAGTATCACGTGGCTCCTTCTTAATCGTTCAAATACCAATGGTATGGATCAGGATCTTCTCTTATATAAATACCCCATCTTTTTCTTCCTTTTTCACCTTTTGTTCTAGAAACTCATCTGCAAAAACTTCATTCGTTCTTTGTTCTAGAGATTGTATGTTGCTGCCAGTGATTACTCTTCATCCGTTTTGCAAACGCATCTCTCTCATTAATTGTACCCCGACGAACGTATACCCCTTACAAACACTAACCCAATCCCCATTCACAAAAACTTTATCCTTTCCTTCCAGCAAAGTAAGTGTATCGTTTATCATTTTTTTCATTCCATAGTGAAGCGGCAACTACCTAGGGGCTTTGATACAATCGCACTTACAAGTCCAGTGACAAACAAATTTTTCACAAGCCCATAATTTTCACCACCTAGGAGAAAGAGAGCAAATCCTAGCTTGGTAAAGAAAAAAAAGGGAGCGTGGGTGTTTAACATTTTTGAACTATTTACGTTGATTTTATTTTTTGTAGGTGTCCGTTTCTTTTGTTGCATATTCTGTTTTGGGGGTTTCGTGAAGGTGTAGTTTTCTTGATAAGGATGAAGATTTTCTGACATAACTAGGTTAGGTTGTTGCATGTTTTGATGGTTTTTGTTGTAGGTTTCTGACTATGGACATTTGCTGTTGTGCATCGGTTGACTCTTATACTTGACGATTTCTGGCAGTCTTTGATGAATTCTTAACGAAGGAGGAAGAAGTACGACTGACAAAAAGTATCTAACCGACGTGGCTCGTACAGGGATGGAGTTTGCTGGTATTCCCATTCGCACTCAAGACAGCAGAGACGACGGAAGAAACGCCCCAAATAGGCCCTGGCTAGGGTCCTAATGAGGCAGATTGGTATCCTTCAACCATTACTTACAGACAGACGTTGTGCCGAGGACAATGGCTCTGTACGAAGAACATCTACTGCTAGGGGCCAGCTACCCCTTCAACCATACTTCGTCAGGGTTTTTAAGGTCCTCAAGATTCCTCTATACCAGCTTACCCTCAACAACAATCTCCCCCCAATGAGATTTTACATTTGTATAGCCTCAGGAAGAATTGGTGATATTATTTGCAAGCGCGTTAGGGGTATCAACACAAAGTGAAAGAAAACCCCTCTTGCAACAAAAACTGGAAGGACCACTAGTTCATTGTCAACAGAGACTGGACGGAGGATTCTGAAGGTTTCATTCCATCGACCTTTTAGGAAATAAGTGAAATTTTATTCCCCTGGTGATGAATATCTTTACTGACTATGTTTACTAACGGTATTTTCACTTGCGTAGATGTGGGGAAGGAGCATGAAAAACTATTGTCCTTACCTGTGACGGATGTGAGATACCTCCTGAGCGTAGATAACTTGGTGAGGTCAAGTCTGGTGATAAGTATGGTAACTAGGAGTGAATTAACCAAAGTGAAAACACAAATAAATAAGGGTAATCCTCCTACTAGTCTCTCAACGATTGCTTGAATCCTGTTAGTTAAATCCTGACCATCGTTTCTACTTCATGTAGCAGCAAGAATCGGAAGGGTTGATAGGAGACAGAAAGCGACCGAGGTTTTAAGAGGTCTGCTTTCTAAGGGGGTGTTAAAAACTGCAAAGGTCACTGATCCCTAGACCAAGCCCCCGATTGCAAAAGGAAAGGATCTGCTGAAAAAAGACTAGGAGAAGGCTCCCGAAAAGGAAGAAAAAAAGAGCGAGCGCTCAAATAAGATGGACATCTCCATCAGGGAACTAAAGCAGGTTCCAGAGAGAGAACCTTAGGGGGTGACCCGGCTCAGGAGGTCAGGGATAAGAAAAAAAGACCCATGGAGCCAAAACCAATCAAGGTGAGAAAAAAGAAGAAAATCGACCTTCCGCCCCTCACAATGGGTAATCAAGAAACGAAAGCTTCAGGTCGTAAGGAAGATGCGTCAGTCTCCTAGGTCTCAGGCTCAGGAGTAAAGGAGACTGCTGAGCGAGGGCAAGAAAATCCACTCCCACATAATCTTATAAATTGGGAGAATGACGGGGACACTTCGGACCTCGAGGGGGTCCTAATAGAAGAGCTCTCGGAGAGAAAGAGGGAGTAGTTTTGGGTCCACCCATGGGTAGAGGAGCATCACATCCTTCGCGAGCCAACAGATTTCTTCCCCCACCACGTGCGGTACTTCCACTAGAGCTAAAACTTTTAGATTCTCTCATTTGTTCTGCCATCTCCTGAAACTCCAAGCTCCGTCAAGGTTTAAGAAGTGATTTCTTCTCCTTTCTACCTTCGCTGAAAAATGTATTAATGGCTTTTCGTCAGTTTTTCACAGATAATGCCAGTTGTTGATGAACATAATAGAGCATGTGACTGGGTTCCTGCGAACTTAAATTTGTCAGTCTGTCTTCCGACTTCACGTTGCAAAGCTATACCTCTAATCCCTGCAAAACAAAAAAACACTAAAGAGTAACGCCGAATGGATTTTTTGATAAGAAAACTTTGATGCCTAAGTCAACGAAAACGTATCTAGAGAAAGCAAAAGGAGAAAGTTTCAGTCTCGATTTTACCTTCTATTTTTTGGGAAAAATCTTCTTTAAGGGAAGAAGGAGATCTTGAGAGGAGAAATTGAAAAAAAAAACCTCGGTTGTTCCTCTTACTTCGTTTTTATATATCCTTCTTGTGATGGGACTCAACATAGAAGAATAGAAATGATGGATCCTCTCTGCAATGTCGTCCGAAGTTGATAGATGTTGGGACGGACATATCAGAGTTGCAGAGTCTTTAAACTAACGGATTCCTCGGGATCAAGGATGGGGTATGACTGTTTCCTGACTTGAGGTTGACTATTCTGAGGGATGAGGCAGTACTCAAGACGAATGAAAGGAATCGGGTCAGGGGGTTTTCCCTTCAGGGTTAGGTGTGACACGTGTCCACTGGGAAAGTCTCCCTGTGTCGTCCCTAGTTGATGCACAGAATTGAGCATGTGACCGGGTTCCCTTGAACTCAGATTTGCAGGCTTGTCTTCCGATTCTATCTTACAAGGTTATACCTCCAATCCTTGTAAAACAATAACACACTAAGGAGTAGCGCCGAACGAGTTTTCCAACAAAAAAACTCCAATGTCTAAGTCAGTGAAAATGTATCTAGAGAAAGCAAAAAGAGAAAGTTTCAGTTTCGATTTCAACTTCTGTTTTTTTGAGAAAAGTCTGCTCTTAGAGAAGGAGATCTTGAGATGAGACATTGAAAAAAGATCCCTCTATTGTTCCTTTTACTTCGCTTTTATACATCCTTCTTATGACGAGACTCGACATAGGAGAATGGAAATAATGGATCCTCCTTACTATTAAGTAGTCTGATAGTCGCATTTCATTAATGTTCTCATTATGTCAAAACTGTAGGATCTGTCACTGTCATATCGTCCGAAGTTGACAGATGATGGAACGGACGAATCAGAATTACAGGATCTATCACCGCCTTCTAGTCGTAAAAAAAAATGTGTGTATTTAAATTAAAAAGAGAAAAATGAAAAAACCAAGCTCATCCGTTGCATCTTTGCATGCAAGTTCTTGTTTGACGAAGATATTATGCATAATATATGTATGTAGTGATTGACAAATATCTAAACCATGCAAAAATATTAAAAACTAATTCAAATGATTAACATAATTCAATTCGATTACAATCAATTCTAAGTTATAAGAAAATAGAACTACACATTCAACAAAATAAACAACCGTCCTGTGAATTTTTGTTGATGGTACTCATCGTGTAAACTTGGGCTTAACCTACCTTTATTATTATAAAATAGAACATAA
>JAVXUL010022460.1:0-11811 GCA_035590515.1 Trichilia minutiflora
CAAGTCATTTTTGTTGAAGCACCGAGGGGGTCAGACGTCGGTTTTCTCCAGTAGTTTCGGACCGCTTGTCGTAAGGTATCACGGGCGCTTCCGGCTTAGGCCTGGGCCACGCCTAGGGGGTCAGGCCTCGGTTTTCTCCAATCGTTTGGTACCGTCTGTCATAGGGTACCACAGGCACTTCCGGCTTAGGCCTGAGCCCCGTCCCAGTGACGCTGTCCAAGAGTAATCGAGGGCCTGGGTCCCCATGACAAATCCCGGAGTGTTGGCTGGTAGTTGGAGTTTCCGAGTTTCCAAAAAAAAAAAAAGATTAAAATTGTTATTTCACTTAAAAAAAAACACTCTTAAAATTCTTAAAATATCATCTTTCCAATTTTTTTTTGTATTGAACTTTAATCATACCTCTTATAATAATATCTTCCTAATTTATTAAATTAATTTTTTATTTAAGATTATTATGTATGCACGTATTTTGTTAAAGTTGTTATTACACCAATCAGTCGCTTTTTGTTTTTTTATGAAAAATTTATTATAAAACTTTATTTGAGAAGTTATATCAAAGGCATTTATTTTTATTTCAGAATTTTCCCTTATTTCTCTTTATATTTGGATATACTTAAAACGGGACAATTTAAGTATGAAATCATAGTTGTTATAAAACAAAATCACTAAATGTCAAGTATAAATGGGAGAGCGACCCACCTATGGATAGTTCAGTTAGCAGAAACGAATTTAAGATTGTGTGGTTAGGTGCACAGTCTTGGGTTCGATTTTTTGGATGTGTTCATGATTTAAGTGGGGGGTCATAATGATAAGATGCTGTGCTAGCCTCCTCTGAGGATTAGTCGAGATGCGCGTAAACTAGTCCGAACACCTCGGTTATAAAAAAAAAATGAGAGAGTGAGTGGTGGATCTAAATAAAAGTAATTTTTAACAATTCAATTATTATGTTTTTAAAATTATTTAATAATATAATAATTTTAAAGATACCCTTAGACCTTAGTAGCGAGTCAATCACTTAGAAATTTAAGTAATTAAAAAATCAAAGAATATATTTCTTTTATTTTTTTATGACCGAGAGTCAAGTATAAAACCTCCCCATGGATAGTCTGATGGTTGAGGATAATTTGTACGGATTTCGTATCCCAAGTTCGATTCCCACCATCAATATTCTCTCTGTTTAAGCACTTAGGAGATCAGATCGTGAGTTTTATCTAAACTGTCCCTCCGATAAACGACGACAGATTAATTCAACTGATACCTATACTCGGATTGATAAATTAGGATTTCTTATGTATAAAAAAAAGTATAAATTGAATTTAGATAAATTAAAATTTACAAAATCATGTAATTATACCACCATGAAAAGTAGAGCATTTTTTTTGATTTTTTTTATTTGGAGCTTTAAGAAACAATTACAAATAACATAAATATAGAGTAATTTTTTCAAATTGCAAAAATAAAAAAATGGGAAAAGAAAAGAAACAAATCAGCACAGGCTATTATTTGGCACTCAAATTCTCACAACCTTTTCCCTCTCGCGTGTCATCAAATCCCTAAAACATTTAATGGGTATCCGCCACGTCATCTGCCTGGTGAAGAGTAGCAAAGATTTCCAATTCCACATCTCTTTTTTTCATTATTTTCTAAGAAAACACAATTTTGTTTTGTTTATTAGAGGAACGCACGAGAATCATAATGACAACTGTGATACTGATAGCAATTACAGTTCATAATTTATAACTTCAAAGGCCGAAGAAAATGGAAGATGTCAAGCGGTCCAAAGGCTAACTGGGTGGTGCGTCCTATCGTTTTATAGGATACTCTTTAACAATAAAGATGATTTTCTGATTAATTATCATTCGAGATGTTAATGTATGCTCTAACAAATAAAGATGATTTCTGGTTTATTATCACTAAGAGATTTTAATGTATGTTTTAATGTTCACATTTCTGATACACATACTGCATCAACTCACCGAAGAACTTATATTTAGCATAGCCGAAAGCAGGGCATCTTTGGCTCAGCTAAACACAAACTGCAGTGATGGCAAGGAGAGCATCAGTAGAGCACACAAGGGAATGATATTAACTTGGGAAAGAAGAGGTTTATGTATAGGCTTAAACTCAACCAACACTAGTCAATTCTTATCCTACCATACATTGGTTCATCAAAAAATGAGTTGTGAACAGAATTCCACTGAACCAAAATAATCAAAATTATCAAATCATGCAATGCATGAAATTATAGCAACAGAAACTAACCCACTATGCCCACGCTTAAAGACTGATGAATTTAGATTCACATAGAGACTGAATATTTTCTCGAGGTAAAGAAGAGAACCAATTTCTTTTCACTTGGAACAGAATCCTAACCCATGACATCAAGTAGGCTATTCATCAGTGCTTGCAATTGCACAGATGTTTGGGACGATGCAGTAGAATTGGCTATGCAGACAACAGTAGACATTCAATCATGAAATTTGAATGTTCCTCTGTGGACCCAATCGTATTACGGAAAATAGAAACACCGCTGATGTTCTCAAGTACAAACACCACGAAAATTGTCTTCACCACATGTACTAAGCTAAATTTCGAACAAAAAGAAAAACATGTGGAATCGCAATTCATACAATTTTAAGATGGTAAAAGACTGCTCAACTTTATAACTTGTATGATTCTCAAATTCCAAATACACAGCCGGCCAACTTGAATTTACATTGAATTCTGTAAGTTCCTCAAACTTACCAGTCCAAATTTTCAGTAGAATTATGGAAATCCTCAATTTTGCCATGGTCCGTGATTCAAGTTTTATTCCACCAATGCTAACATACTTGAAACCAGAATAAAAAGAACAGCAACAACAATCAAACAACATACACAAAGAAACTAGCTCATTAACAATATATAGAACAACAAATTTACTCTACATTGAATCAATGTGACCTTGTATACGTGACAAAGCGGAACCCGACAAGGGCATCGAAGAATTACAACAGACATCCAATCTAAGACGAAACTGTTCTTCACTCGATTTTAACAATACATTAAGAGGAAAACACACTCCCTTCTCTATACAAGCTTGGTGCCTAGGCTTAATTCTATTCTTCAAACTAAAGGAAAAATATTGTGGAAATTTTATCAATTCTTTCAAATCCCTTCTCATTTCCACCACAAAGTAGTTTAATTTGGGCTCGTAATTATCTTTAATACTGTAATTAAACAGTTGTGGGAATCGGCGAAACATGGCCGTCGTCTCTTTTTTGGAGAATCCCATCTTTTGAAAATATTGTATTCGAGGAATGAATTTGACTTCGACGCTACAAGAGAGTAAGTACGTGTGTTTGTTTACCTCGGCGATTCCGATGCTTTGAAGGAAGTATAAGGTAGGACGCAGACGGGTTCTCACGGCGCAGACGAGTAATCTCGGCCGTCGGTTGATAACCTTTTTCAAGTCAGAGCCGTTTACTTTGCCCTCGCGGAGGAGGAAGGTGAAGACGGGAAGAACGTCGGACGCTCGAGTAGTTAATATTTCCGGGCACATGGAAACGATTCGGCGAAACTCGGCGGCAGTGAAATCCATAGAGGTCATTAAATCAACGGTTGATTTTATGTCAGCGAGAGAAGTAGAGATAATCGGAGGGTGGTCGTTAATGAAAGACAAGAAATCGATACCAATAGAGTCAAGATAGAGCATTTTTTCCTGAAATTCTGACTGGGAATTTGCGGACGATACAGGAGGCGGGGATATGGAAGGAACTTGTGTAATCTTGGGAGGTATAGGCGGAAGAGGGGTGATTGTTTTTGTGGAAAGTGAAGGAAAGTGAATGTGGAGGTTTCTTGGGCGAGACAGTGAGGAAAAATCATGGTGGGTAGATGGAAAATGAAGCTTTGGGTGAGAAAATGAGGAGCAGAGCGTGTCCTGCATTGCTACATGGCTGATTTTGAGTCTCAGAATAAACTTTTTTCTTTGTTTTTCTGGCTGAGACTTGAGAGGGAATTGGAGCGAGTGATTGGTAAAGGATAAGACAGAAAATATGATTTGAAGATTGTGAGCTGTGCGCTATCTGAAAATCTGAAAGAGGGTTGAAGAAGTTTTGGATAAATTGTTGGTTCTTGCGAGTTGGGAAAGAGAAAAAGAAAGGCGAAAGAAATAGAATTAGCCCAACTTTATGTGGGCTTTCAATATTGTGTTAGAGAACAACGTGGGTACGCTTAGTCATCTCTCATAAAACTTTTCTAACAACCTAACTTGTTTGAAGGTCAAAGGTTTGGTCTGGATTCTCTGGAGTTTCGTGCTTTATTATGTTTTCAAAAAAATTTTATTTCACCTATTTTTTGGGGGTAGTATTTAACGCACGCACACACACTTTTTTTGTAACATTTTAATAGTTAATATTTTTTTCTTACACTTTTTTTGTAACATTTAATATTTAACCCCCTCCTTTTTTTGTAACATTTAGTATTTAATATTTTTTCTTACACTTATTATGATTTCAAAATTAAAACATTATTGTTAACCGATCATCTTAGTTTATTACAACCTTATCTTTAATTGCGAAGCATCCCAATTTCTTTAGAATAATAGGATGCATTTGATGATAATTACGATGGATTGTATGCGACCCACTTTTTAAAATCTAAAAAAAAAATAATTCTAATAAGAATAATAATTTATATCCTTTTCAAATGAATAAAAACCATAACACTTAGTACTGTTATTTTTTTTAATGAGATATTAAATGCATATTATTATTGACCATTTTTTTCTAAATGAACAGAAAGAAGAACACTTACAGAATTGTTAGTACTATTCAATTTTTAATGAGAGATTAGATTAAATGCATACTATTATTAATAGACCATTTTTAAATTTAAGAAAAATTTTAGCCCACAATTATTCCAAATGAAAAGAAAGGAGTACATACACATACACTTACTAAATTACCACTAAATTCTCAATACTATTAATTTTTTAATGAGATATTAAATGCATACTATTATTGAAATAAATAAATAAAAAGTTTATTTTAATAACTATATATTTTTTAAATAAACAGAAACAAAAAACACTTGTTATATATTAAATTATCGGTGAGTATTATTAAAGTAAAGAGTTATAAAATCATGAAAAATGCCCATTTCATGACGGAAAAGTATTGCACGGTCCTATGACCACCAAATAAATATATTATATCATTGTACGTTTTAGGTCCCATCGAAAACGAACGGATACAAAACCTTCTCTTTAACAAAATTTTTTAAATAACGAGAATACCCCAAAAGAAGTCATATAGTTCCGGTTACCCCCAACTTTGTGGAGCAAGTAAACCCGATAAAAACCCATCATCGGATTCTCCACAAACCCAAACGAAGCTATCACTCGTCTGCTTATCCTTTCCCTCACCCACCACCATTTCTCCACCTGTAATTTCTAGAAAGAAAGACACGATATATAGATAGATTTTGACTGAAGGGCAGCTTCGTTTGTCTCGTCTCGCGCGCCAACAACAATGGCTTGCTCAGCTACTTCTGCTACTGCTACTACCGTTGCTTTCGATTCCTCAAACCCCCCCAAGGCTTTCTCTTCTTATATCTCACCTTCTCAAACCCTAACTATCCCACGGTCATTCTCCGGTCTCCGTAGGCCGCTCCAGTCTCGGGTTCCCATGCCCGTTTCATTCACCCGCGGGTCACATTCTCGAAGGCCCTTCGTTGTGAAAGCAAGCGTAAGTGGTTTACTTTCCGCTTTTGTTCTGGACTTCATTATTTCTTGCTATTGTATTTCGATAATATATTGTGGGTGTTTTGTTATTTGGGTTAATGAATGCTGAAGAGGTTTATGTGGTGCTATTTTATTCTTAATGCTGAGATGTCGAAGTAAGTGAAAAATACAAACTAACGGTGAGGAAGTGTAGGGTTTCATTTATCTGTTGAAGTTCGTCGGGGCCAATTTGAGCTCCATGCTTGACCATATGGTTGAAATGATTCGATAAATATTTTTTTTCTATTGTTTCATGCTTTCATCTGTAATTTCTGCGCAGTTTTTTTTTTTTTTAAATCGAAGTTCACATTGCATATATGCCATGTCTATGATTGTCAATGCTGTTCACAACCTAAAATTGATGAAATTTAAGCTTGTGAAAAGGATTGCTTGGTGCTAATTTCATTATAGTTTCAATGCAATTCCTGAGATCCATAAGACTTTGATTTGAATAGTTGCTAACGATGAATTATGAAATTAGTGAAGTAACTTAGAGTACATTGATTCTTACTTGTGATGTGTGTGTCTTGTTTGCTTCTTTTTGTAGAGTGAGGCACCATTGGTTGGAAATATAGCACCTGACTTCGAAGCAGAGGCTGTTTTTGATCAGGAGTTCATCAAGGTATATTGGAAAGAGATAGAAGAATTCTAAGATATCAGCAGCACTTATTAGTTGCGTTCTTGATGTTACATGGATTTCTATACTAAGACAGATATCATGTAGAAAATTCGATTTGGTTGTTAACAGCAGTTTATTTATCAATATTTTTGTTCCTAGTTAACCTGTTTCAGTGTTGTTCTAGGTCAAACTCTCTGAGTACATTGGGAAGAAATATGTGATTCTCTTTTTCTACCCATTGGACTTCACATTTGTTTGTCCCACAGGTTTGTATAACTCTGAACGTACTAAAGTTGAAGTTTAGTTGAGAATGGATGCTAAAATTTTCTGATTTTTTTCTACATCGTTGCAGAAATTACTGCTTTCAGTGACCGTTACTCTGAGTTTGAGAAGCTAAACACAGAAATATTGGGTGTCTCGACTGACAGTGTGGTAATTTTTGGAAAAAGATTTCAAATACTTAAGTGCTGCCTGCCGCCCTCCAAAAAACCGGGAGGAATGGAACCGGCCCGAACCATTAGCAATAACAGGCTTTTCCGGGCCGATTCAATGGTTCATGTTTGATAGAACCGGCCCGGAACCAAAAATAGAATAGTAACAGGCCGGGCCGGTTCGTTTGATGGTTTCAATTCTGGTTAAATTAATTTTTTAATTTAATTAAGTAAAATTTATTTATTTATTTATATTTGTTTTGGGGAGGGGGCGGGTTTAATCGGCCTGAACCGCCGGTTCAACCCAGCGGTTCGGCCATGTAATGGGCCCAAATGGTTCCGGGCCCGTTACGGACCGGGTTGCCGGTTCCAAATAGCTAGAACCGGCATGGCCCCTTAAGACTAACCCCAGAGCCGGCCCAGGCCATGTAAATATTTTATCGGGCCTGTTCGAGCCCAATTTTTTATTGGCCCAGACTGACCCAGCCCAATAGACAGCTCTATTGCAGATTATATTGCTAATTCCTTTTTATAACTCGACCAGGAGCTTGTTGATTGTTTTCTTAAACCAAATAATGGCATTAGATATGAAATGCTTTCCTTTCTCTAATATATTGATTTTCATGGCTTTTAGTCAATCGAAATGGTCAGGATTGATGGACTACGTCACTACACGTGTATGCGTATGATTGTTCCATTATACTCAAAGCATTGGAGTCAATGGCATGAACATGTATATACATACATGTGTGTGCTTGTGGTGTTGTTTCAGTTCATGATCGAGATCTTTTTAGTGTTACAAAATGAAGTTTTAAGTTTGAAAGGATAATGCTGAATCCCGAAAATATATTTAGGTAGAAGGGACCAATAAAATATATGGGAGGTTCACTGATTTACATTAGATTACAAAGAATTTGTCGATTGAATCTATAATTTACTCATGGGCAAATCATTGGTGACTGCTGCTTAAGAGCTTCTTTGTATAATGTTAAATATTGCTGGTGGCTACCATAGTTTAAGAATTTATATTTTTCTTTCGCCTAAATTGTGTCTCTGCATTTAAAGCCTAATTTGACGTCTTTATTTCATGTTTGAAAGATCAGATTACAATTTAGTCAAAGTTCTGAAATTGTTTATGAATTGTGGTAAAGCTGATGGTATCTTATTTTTTGTAGTTCTCACACTTGGCTTGGGTCCAAACAGATAGAAAGTCTGGTGGTCTTGGTGATTTGAAATACCCACTAATTTCTGATATCACCAAATCAATCTCAAAATCCTATGGAGTTCTGATCCCTGATCAGGTATGAAATCATCTTAATTTTTTCACCCAAAATCCAGGTTACAAATAAATATATCCATTGTTTCTGGTGATGATCAAATAAATAAATTTGTTCTGTATATTGTATTTTATTGGAACCAAATAGTGTTGGTTATTTATCACCTTACTGCCCAATATCATCCACCATTTTCTTCTGCATGGGATTCTCTTTTGATCAACAAGATACAAAAGACGAAGCAATATCAAAGGACCTATTTTCCCATGTTTTGCTTATTTTCTTTGCATTCATTTTTCTTGAATTATATTTCTTACCACTTAAAAGTTCTTTCGGTATAAAGTTAGCAAATGACAAATGAAGTTGTGTGGTGTGGAAAATCTTATCCATAAGAGTAGAACACGCTATCAAAGATCTTGTTAATTGCAAAAATTACATTTCCCTTTGTAAGTTTATTAGCATGTTCAATATTTTGTGCAATAAAGTTGAGGTTTTGAATGCCTCTTATTCAGAATGATATCTTAGAAAATTAGTTAGATTACGTCTCTGTAAAAAGGTGTAGATTGCGTTAAAAGTTGATATTACCAAATATTTTTCTAGCTCTGTTATCAAAGCAGAATACAATCACTACAATCCAAGCAAAGCATAAAGAAAACCCAGCAATGCTGTTCTTCATAAATGATCTTTTGCTGCCGTTTGGACAACTTCATCCTTACCAATAATATTTCGAGGATCTTAAGCCAGCCCTCTTGCATACTCCTTCCATTATGTGCCCTCGGTGCCAACATTGTTATATTAGATTACTAGTTATCTTCAATTATTCTTGTAGATAAAATGTCTGGATTGATCTTTTCACTGTAAAGCCTCCTAATTAGATACGACCTTGTTGCCAACAGCATCCATATGTTATACTAACATTTCAGTCTTAATACAGGGAATTGCATTGAGAGGACTTTTCATTATTGACAAAGAAGGAGTCATCCAGCACTCAACGATTAACAATCTTGCCATTGGTCGTAGTGTTGATGAGACAATGAGAACACTCCAGGTAATCTCATAGTTTCTTCTTACTGATATATAGAAAATCCTTCCATTTTGTTCATGTTGTGCCATTTGAATTGGTCCTTTGCCGTTTCCTTGTGATATACCTTTTGTGCAGGCCTTGCAATACGTGCAGGAGAATCCAGATGAAGTCTGCCCAGCCGGATGGAAGCCTGGGGAGAAGTCAATGAAGCCAGACCCAAAAGGTAGCAAAGAGTATTTTGCAGCCATATAGAAGCGCATTAAACCTTGTGTGCATATCTATGTCAATTAGTGAGTTGTAGACGAGTTTTGTTTTCATATAATGTGATTTTCGTTCTTTTGAGTTGTGAGGAGCAGGCTGTGGGAATAAAGGTATCGGACTGGAATTGTCCATTTTTCTTCGTGTGATATGCACAGACTCTTATATTGTTATTGTCCATATTATGCTTACGAGTGACCATATTATGCTTACGAGTGAATCAGTTTCTAGAACTAGAAAGAGCCGTAGTTTTCTGCAACATTTTCCGGCAAATTGTTGTACTTTCGTAGTAACTTCCCATCAATGTTATTTATTTATTTATTTTTATTTAAACAAGTTAATTTTTGTGCCAAAAATTTACAGTTTAATGTTAGTGTGATCAAACCACCCCATTAAATCTTTCTCAAACCTATCCTTGAAATGGTTACTCTGGGAAATATATATATTTTTTTATAAATTTAAATAATCCCACTCAACCCAAACAAAAAAGACAAAACGGATGAAATTAGAAATGTTATATTAGCCGCTGGTGTTTACCATTTTATTAAAGAAGATATTTGTATTAATATTATATTGTTGGATTTTATCGAAATTATTAATTCAATTTAACATTAATAAAGAAATAAATTAGTGTCCGATATACAAATTTTGGTGGGTAAGTTTGATCTTCATAAAATAAAATCTAGCAACTTCCTTTCAAAGGCAGATGATAGATTCATATACCCCCACTTCATCAGAATCAAATATAAAATTTTCTACAAAAATAAATCCTGACCACAGACTGAATTGACTATGTTTTAGTCGACCAAACAGAATCTTTAATGAATCACAGAAGATCAAAGTAATCAAATATGATTGGGACATTAAAATTTAAAATCTTACGATCATGCATGCTTCTCACATGGATTCAATATAATATATGATTGATGGTTGATGAATTTTCAGTCAAGAGTTAGACATATGAAAACCTTTGACATAATTGATTCTTCTCCATTTTCTTGCTGTTGTTTTGTTTAATTCTTTTTTATAATTTCTCTCGTTTGTTCATCATCTTTGCTACTCTCTCACATCTGAATTTTATAGTTATTAAAACATAAACATAGTCTATATCATATTATGTTATATATATATTATATTTATTTATTGGGTTACAACTAAGATTAAGATTCTAAAACATAGAATTGAATAAAATCACTAATATTTTAACTACAATATAAATAAGTATTTATTAAATAGTTTGATTGTAATTGAAATACTATAATTACAAAATATACTATGGACATGAATATTTTCGTAAATAAGATCGCTCTATAATAAAATACGCCCTATCATGTAACATTTTATAAATAATGTTAAAATAATAATTTAATAATATGAGTAATATTACTTATTAAATTAATTTTTATTTGTATATATCTATTTACTAAAAAAGATATATAAGAAATATATAATTTACTAGCATAACAAATAGATGAAAAATGGTGCTCTTACTTGCTATGATATGAATGTTAATTTCTCTATCCACTCTTCTACAGACATGTTTGACATTGAAATGAAGTATATAATGAACTTGAGCAATTTTAGTACACAAGTCATAGTAAAGTAAAATTTTTCACCAGAAATAAGGCCGAATAATTCTGAGTAAAATTTATTAATTATTAAATAAATATTCAACCTGCACCTTAATTGCTCAATTTTGAAAATTAAATAAAACTACATCTTGTAATTTATTTTTTGGCCTCATATAATTTTGAGAAACGTTGAAGATTAATATTAAATAAAATGAATTATCTTGACGGATAAGTTTTCATCCTATGCTTCTCATTAACATCGTCAGCATCATAATAAAAATAATTAACCCCAATTCGTACCAACAGATGGACCTCTGAATGTAGCAACCGAACGGTGGTCATCCAACATCGGGTCCCGCGATTAATGTGGACGGCTAAGATCTGGTTATCTAGTCACGCATCACTATAAACATAACCTACACTTGATAAAACGCACGATCGAAAAACACGGTTGCTCGCCTTCTGCTCGTACACCACAGACACACGGGAACAAAAACAACACTTGGCCGCTTGGCTTGGGTGTTGGAAAGGCTGAGAGCGCTCAGCAAGAAAACCCAAAATTTTCTTTTTCTTTTTTTCATTTGTTTATTAATTTTTAATTCGTAACCTAACATTAGGTATACAAATTTTTTCGATACGTTAAGGAAGGTATCGAAATCCTGCAGGTTTGTAAACAGTATTTTATTCAAAGGTATCAATACGTGAAATCCCATTAAGACAATCCAAGAGGGGAGTTGAATTGGGTTTTACAAATTTTTAAGTACAACTTCATACAATATGGTATTTTCACACCCATCACAAATATAATCACAAGAGAGGATAGGGATAAGAAGATTTTACACCTCGGTTTATAGTGGTTCGGCTCAACCCAAG
>JAVXUL010022480.1:0-11809 GCA_035590515.1 Trichilia minutiflora
CCTCTTCGAGACATTGCAAGACAAACTGAGCAATTTGACATTACAAGGCTTCTCTGGCCGAAGATTACGGAAATTTGACGCAAAATTAAAATAAAAAACGATAAATCTCTATATTTTGAAAGTTTTCACATGCGTTCAGGCACAGATAACCCCACACTCATACATGGGTCACTACCACAACCCTATTATTCGTATGGATAAAGTGCTAGCGGCAACCGCAAAACAACAGCACCATACATATTCCTTCTTGTTCTTGCATTAAAATAACAGCACCATTAAATCTTTAGAAACTAATATATTGTCATTTATGCCCTCATAAACTTTAACTGTCAAGTAATGATAAAACATCTTGACTGAACATAAATAGAAATTTTGAATAAAGATGATCAACGACTATTTTCATTATTTTATAACAATATTTAATAGAAATCATGTGAATGTTAATTTGATAGTACTTAAATTCTACAATAAAGGTACCAATGTTTTATAAGAGTAGATTCATGTTAAAAGCTCAGAACAACTATTGTAGGTGAATGAAATCCTTATATCTTGATAAATCTAACTTGCAAAAGATAGAATCCACTAATAAAGAGAAGTGCGCCTTGAATGGCGAGGAAAGTAATAGGTGTTACAAGGATATGAATGTAAATAGATTTATAAAATCATGATATTTTGGAGAATACAATACAAGATCATAATCTACTATTTTTATTATTTTATAAGAATATTGAATATATAGAAATCATGTGAATGTTAATTATACTTGTAAATTTATGTTACAATAATTAATATATATATTAAAACATTAAATATATTATTTTAATACTTTTAAAATTAATATTAAATTTTCAACGGCAGATTATCCCATTCCCATTGAATTGTTGGGACACCCCTTATCCCACTGAATTGTAGGGACACCCAGGCAACTTTCCCAAAAGCAAAACCGTTGTATTATATCCTATATCAACAACGGCTACATCTCTGGCACGAATTGAGTAATTGATGCAATCAATTTTTTAAGTTTTGAGTAGAAGAGACAGTCTCCTTGCTTTGGTTGCTTTTTTTTGTAGAATTTCTCGGATCTCTCCTATCCTAGCACATCAATCTACGATTCTTTTTAACAGGAAGCAACAAAATGTTTTAGATAATAATTCTTTTTAACAGGAAGCAACAAAATGTTTCTCAGGTTGATTGATCATTTGGAACGAAAAAAAGAAGGGACAAATCTTGAAATTATTTGGCAGCAAATATAAAAAATTTTAAATACTTTGGAATTATAAAGATCATCAAGAAATTCAAAAAGTATATCAGATGCCTGACGAAGTGTATATAATGCCAATGAGTCCCAAAGGTCCTAATACAAAAGATAGAATACATGCCACAATTTGGAATAATAAGACAAAAACAATCATTTATAAGAGGACCAACATATTTAAGTTGTCTGCGTATGTAACTAGAAGTTTATATAATATTTATTTATTAAGTATTATTTACGTGTTAAAAAGTAGTGATTGATATTTTATTAAAAAATATATTATTTAATTAAAAGAATTTAAATATCTTAGTAAAAATGATAAATTTCTGAGCATCCTTGACCATAATTTTGTTAAAGAATTTAATAGAAAGAAAAGTTTAATAGAAATATACTATAATTATTATAAAGATGTCGTCTAAATGACAGACCTTGATAAATCTCAAAAAAGAAAAAACCGATGAGGTTTTGTACTCCACGTCGAGAACGTGTAGACATCCGTCGTCTTGTACAGCAACACTGCTGATAATGCGAGAATGGATCTCCTGTTGATTGTTTTGTGCTGGTTAACCATTTTCACAACTCAAATGAATCTCCTTTCGTATCTTTTCTCATATTATTAAATGTAAGGTTAAATGTGCAGTGGGATAGAACCGTGTATAATAATTTATATCTGTAAAGAATAAAACATTTAATTTAATTTAATTATTCGTACTTTACTTTACAGTTCATGCCAATTTGACCATTTCATTCCGAAAATAAATCAAAATTAAGGTTTTGAAACTCATGATTACCAAACGGGAAAATTACAACGGTTCATGAAATCATGTCGGACAGTGAGTCTAATTTTGTTCGCGGGAGTGGGACTCATTTTTTTGCTGACATGGCAGGATCCTAAATGGTCAACAGTCAAACCCTCGTCTCAAAAATTAGGACCAAAATCTGTTCAATTTAGTTGTGAGGGCTCATGGATTTTAATTCGGAGTCTTCTTCTTCTTTGGTTACTAAGGAAGAATGGGGACGGAAAGTATTAGAGAAGGTTTTACTCCCGAAGAAGGGAAAGCCTCAGGGACGCGAAGTCACAACCTTGGCAACTTTTAATAGCTATATTAGTGTTTCTATAACCTTAACAACTTTGGAATACCTATATTGGGCATTTTTCTCAGTATATTTATTGCATTTTCCCAATCTTCTTTTTACTTTCCATATAAATGCTGTCCCAAAATTTTAATAGTTAAAGAGACACCTTGAGTATATTGCAGCACCTTATTTGACAATTTATCATAGCCTACATTGGGATGATTTTGGTCGAAGGCATGCCGACAGAAAAGTTTCAGAGCATCAGCATCTTCTAATTTCCTCAACTCATATATTGTTTTGAGTCCACAATTTTGAAGAACTTGTTTACTTCTAGATGTTGGTACAATCAGACCCCCCGGCATAAAATTATCATAACTATCAATTAAAGATTTCAGTTGATCAGAATATGTCAGGTCAGGTCATCTAGAACAATCAAAACTTTCTTGTCAATATCATATAAATTATCACACTTCACATGTTCATCCTCCATTAATGCAGAAAGAAGTTGCCATCGCAAGTGAGCTAATTCTCCAGGTGTTCGAGCTTCTTGTCCAACATTGGGAATGAGGCAAGAATCATCAAAATAACTAGATATTTGGTTAAAAATGGCTTTAGCAATTGTTGCCTTTCCAATACCACGAATGCCCCAAATGCCAAAAGTGTTAACATACATCGATCCATAACTTCATAATGATTTGATTTCCTCCATGCGTGATTCTATTCCAACCAAGTCTTCTTTAAGATCAATTTGAAACACATCATTCAGTCTCTTCAAAATATTCTCCTCCATGCGCGATTCAAACCTGACAAATATGAATCAAAATAATTTTTAGTTTGAACGAATAATAAAAAAGAAATCCATTAAATCTGTTTGAATTCCTCATTTTATGCAATAAATCGGAGAATAAGTTACCTGATGACTTGCGAATAAAACCCAGACAAATTGGCTACTTCCCTCAAAGCAATCACCAATTCTGTAGCTTTTGTACCCTTATATCTTTCTTCAAGCTTTGAAAACGCATATCCAAAATTCCCAGTCTTATTTCTTGCTTTTGATGGATCGACGCCACAGAAAACCAGTATTACAATCTGTCCATACTTCTTCTTGCATTTGGGAATATTTACAAGCTCTTTTAGGCACCATCTAGAAGATGCATATCCTTCTAAGAAAACGACAACTGCAATTTTTGATTTTTTAATTTATCTAATAGACATGGTGAAATTTCATCTCCTTTCTCAAGTAGGTCATCAGAAAAAGATCATACTCTGTCTGAGAAATCATGGTGATGGAAGAAGAAGAAGAAGAAGAAGATTGTTTTTCGTTGTGAGAAGAACCACATTGGTGGATGAAGAAAACGAAGGAGAAGAAGAAGAACAAGAAGATGATGATCATGAAGAAGACGACAAGAAACAAGAAGCAGAAGATCAAGAACAAGATGAAGAAGAAGAAGAAGTCCGTCGCAATTCAATTGATGAGAAATTTTGCTGTAAAAAAAAATGATACATATATACATATATAAATATATGGAAAATTACGGCTTGATGATATTCATCTTTCTTGTTTGCTTCTGGGTTATAGTTGGCTTTGAATAATTTTGATACATGTTGATAAACAGAAACTGTAAACTGTATTAATGTATATTGTTTTGTTCATGGGCAACTTCCACATGCTTCGGTCCATAACATGCACAAGCAGGATCCTAAAATGCACTAAAAATGATTCATTTAATGCAACAGAAATAGGGGGAATGAATGACAAAGACAAGAAAGTAAAAAGAAGAATGAAACAACAAAGCATAATAAGAAAACTTTTGTTAAAGTTTTAACATTTTATCTTATCTCAAACTAAAAGTGAAAACATAGACACCAACCATAGACCTTTGGGAAACCGGGACTTGCAATCACAGCACATCGAACCATACTAAAGTCAACATGTTTCAAGAAAGCCTGGCACATGTTAGAAACTCTATATGAGGCACAAAAATCCTATTCCACCACTTAAATGCAGCAGGCACTTAACTACGAGTGGTATATGAAGCTATGATATCAAGTTCAAATTATAGTTACCTGTACAACATTCTCAAAGAACTTATTAAAAGCCTGTACAAGACAATCAGTGAAGACATAAATTAGTACTATCTACAAAAAACTATGATCTCGTTGTCCATTATAGAAAACATTTTCTATATCAATTATTTAACAAGCCCAAAAGTCACACTGATGAAGGAAAATGGCAAATTCTTCTGTTCAAGAATAAACCAACGACAAGTTTCAACATGCGATGATCCCATTGAATAAATCCGACACCCTGGGAATATTTTCCAAAAGCAAAACCATTGTTTCCTATCCTATATCAATTATTTCTAAGCTCAACTCATAAGCCAAACCAACAATTGTCAATACTAAACCATGCAAGGTATCTTTCTTCAAAACCTGAGATCACATTACACCCTACAAAATGGATTTTTAAATCAATCAAGAAATATCTTTTAGATGTTAACAGTTGAGACATAAGCTTTGAAAAGGGATTTTGAAGATTTAAAAGTAATTTCATAGTAACTGTTCTTGTGATTTCAAATGCAAGTAGTTGCTGCTTTAGGACTTCACTATGCACAAATCAGATGACTTAAGTGTGCAATATACCAAGTTTTGGACTAATGAATTAAAGCTTAGGCAATTAATGTTGTCAGCTCATCAAATAATTTAAATTTGTATCCAAGTGACTCAATGGGGATAAAACTTGTTAAATAATTGTGACCCTCAGAGCTAATGGACAACAAGACTTATCTGGCAGAAAATTACGAAAATTGGACAGAAAATTAAAATAAAAAACTTTAAGTCTCTATATTTTGAAAGTTTTCAGCCTTGAACAAATATCATCTGATTTATATGACCAGCAGCCATCAGATTCCTACCCAGGATACATCAGAAAGTTTTTCTATTTTAAAGATACCTTAAAAATCAATGCAAGTAGTCCATTTGCATTATCTATTCAATTGACAGAATGAAACAGCATAGATTTATACATTGAAATTAAAACGTGTCCAAATTTTAGTTGTAACAATCAATTTACAGCGCATTCCATTAAAATTTAAGATTCATATCCCAAAGAAGTATGTTTACCTTCTACCAACAAGGAAGATATGAGATAATCCTTCTTGCATTAAAACAACAGCAAGCTCGGCACTGGCAGTAGGATCTGATAAATAGCACAAAACAGAGTTGTCAAACAAAGTAAAATAAAATAAACCATCTGTACCACAAGCACCATACATATTCCACCAACTATATCAACTAATAGAGGTTTGTAGAATATTAATCAATCTAATGCTATTCATTTTGAAATTCAAACATAATTACTAAATAATAGACAAAACACTGGCTCAAACCAACAAAGGATTTTTTAGATGTCAGGTTATTTGGACTTGTAAATTTGAATCAAAATGGGTCAGAAAATTCCAACCTTCTTTTTCTTCAATCAAATAACCATTCACAAAACATAGAGTTGGCAATACTAAATGCTATTCTTTTAACTTTCATTTTCAGTTATTATTTATGTCGACTTATAACTCTATGAACCCCTCGATCAAAACAAAAGAACAGATGAGATTTATGCTACATTTCAAGTTAGAAATAAGTTACAGTTTCTCAACCCCTTTTTTCTATATATGCAATTAAAAATTTAACGTAATTCACTACAGAATCTATCCAGAAGAGCCAACATCAAGGAGTACAAGGTAGATACCAATTACTGCTGGATTTGCCCAATGTCCAGTCCACTCCAACATTATATAACCCTACTTATAAAAACAAAACCCCTTGCAATTTAAATAGAGACAGAGAACACAAAATCACAGTGATGTAGCCAAAAAGAAAAAGAGAAGAGAAAGCAAACAACAGTGACAATAAAGGAAAGACGCAGAGAGGTGCACAACGACAACGACGGGAAGAACCTATAAGGCTGAAATCATAAACAAATATAAAGTATTTTCAATATATATTGATAAAACACTTCCAAAATCAAACCATCCAAATCCACCCAAACTTCAAAATATAATCAAAGCACCACAAACACTTCTATAAATATTTCCATTCTTTTCCATAAACCAATCTTCATAATGTAAAAGTATCAAACCTCAGATATAATAAAAACAATATCAAATCAGTTTACATATTCGTTTCAAATCAATAAACACAAATACATGTCCAAATCATAAGAACGGATCCAGTGGACTAGACTTTCCTAAATGAGTCGATTACAGGAGTATACCTGCACTTCTCTGAATCAGAAGGATCACCACCACCGCTAGCCATCGACCTAAGTGAACCTAAAATTGAAAGATGAGGAGGTGAGTATACGGGAGTATACTCCATGAGTGAACCAAAAGTAAACATAATTAAATAAAATTATTTATCTATAGAAAATAGTTTCAAGATATGTTACTAATAATTCAATAAAGCAATAAAACAATTATTTTAGTTTAAAATCTCAAGTCATATATTAAAATCATTGGGTTGGCTACCTTTCTGGGAGATTACCCTGGCCCTGGGCATCCCAAGATCGCCAGTGGATTTTCTATATAAATAAAATATGCAATTTTATAAAAATAGATTTCTAATATAAAAAATAAAATATACATGATTTAGTTTTATAAAATCATGCCCACCACTAATATTTGCCTCGAATTAGCCACGGGGTGACATCTGTGACTAACTCGATGAAACTCATAGGTGGTCAAATCCTAACATCATCATAACACAACAATCATACACCACCCCCACCTGTTAAATCTCCACTCACCTAGGTGACCTCTCAATCAGGCCGTCCCTAGGCTAACTCCGCTGTAGCTACAGTATACAAACCCAGCCCTCATGGCCATTATCACCAAAAATGTATATCAATATGCGCATTCACATTTATCCAAAAAGATCTCAAGAAATCATAAATATATTTCTATGTATTATCATATCCATAAAACACAAACCATATTGGCCTCTGGCCATAATCATGTAAACATATATAAATCAAATCCATCATGAGGATCGCATATCATTTCAAAACCAAAGTCAAAACATTTATAAGCATTTATATAAAACAGAAAAAAATAAGCAAAATCTTTTATAAAACCTTTTCATATTATTGTCGACATAAAAAAAGATTTTTATTTAAAATAATGAAAACAGAAAGAGTTCACTTACTGTTTAGGGAGAGTATACACTCCCTAATTCCCCTCGTTCCTTAAC
The DNA here is from genome assembly GCA_035590515.1 of Trichilia minutiflora. NCBI lineage: Eukaryota > Viridiplantae > Streptophyta > Magnoliopsida > Sapindales > Meliaceae > Trichilia > Trichilia minutiflora. The sequence continues at coordinate 7,577 of JAVXUL010022480.1, forward strand.
TTGGTACGCTGGTTTCTCGCTCGTGCTCCAACGTCTATTCACATTCACCACAACTATATTAATATTCATTTCTAAGATGCAAATCATGTCGTGTATACATGAAATACGTGTTTCTCCCGGGTTTTCTAGAATCAGACAATACGCAAAATCATTCAAATTCCTCTTCGTTCGTATAACTGCCTATATATCACAACTATAGACCCACATTGTGACTAAACTAACATATTTTGACCCATTTTCATGGTTTCAAAAAGTGAACCCCATGCATCCATCAGAATAGTAACTCTAATTACTGTTTATGCCTATCTATTTTCTCCAAATTACATCTATGACTTCCTAATGACTTGCTGAGTTATTCTATACTCTAACTAGCATGCAAAAACCATAAAACATACTTCGAAACTATCAAAATCTACGTAGATGAATAGTAGTACCCATACAAATTAAAGTTGATAAAATATGAAATAAATTATACAGACAGGTTAGAAATGAGGCTATGAACCTTGTGATATGGTTGGTTTACTCTAATTTGACCTCAAACTCAGAAAACCCCAAAATGTCATCCAAAACCCTAGCACTCCTTCTTGGATTTCTGCACTTGTATCATCAAAACGATGCTGCCAGGGAGTTAGACGTGTCGAACACAATTGATTAGAGGTGAAAAATAAAAAATGCATCCAGTTGGGGAGTGTGGGCATGAAGAACAGAAGAGAAATGGAAGAAAGGAAGAGAACAGAGCGAAAAGAGAGAAAACTGAGGGGAAAATGAGCTCAGCTCCACTTTTAATAGAAAAATGAATGAAATTACCATTTTGCCCTCAAGTTTTCTAAAAGAGAAGCTTCTAAAAATGGGCAAAATCATTATTTCGTGTCGATTTGATCGAACAAATCGGGGTATTCATTCGAATGAATATACATTCAGTCGAACGAACTTACCTTTGGTCAAATGAATCTGGTACTTTTGAAGTCAGAGAGCATACATTTGTTTAAACGACACCATTGAATCAGTCGAACGAATGTCTATTCGATCGAACGAATTTGAGACCAAAATTTTTCAGAGAGTTTCCTCTAATTTCGTTCAAATGTTCCATCATTCGTTCGAATGAATTATCCATTCATTCAAACAAATCTGGGTCCAGGAGTTCGTTCAAATGATCAATCCTATTCGTTCGAATGAATTGCACATTCTCTCTCAAATCCTCCCCCTTAATTAAAAAATATCATTAGGGTCTCACTCAAAATAAAACTTACTTTTAATTATGTTAAGGTCTTTGCATTCATGACCTCAAAACTTCATCTTAACAAACTCAAATCCCTAAAATAAATATAAATCATGTTGACATATTAACAGTGTATGAAATGGGGATGAATGAATATACAATAAAAAGGTAAAATTATAGTTATGCCCTTAGGTTATAGACACAAGGCTCACAAAGCCGGTTTGGGTATCCTTTATTCATATAAGTGTTCGATTGACAGTCAAGATAAGATCCATTGACTCGACATTTTAGATTGAGAATTATCATTACCTTTGTTCTAGTTGAGTTTCTAATCGAATGTCGATATGATGTCTTGATTATAAATCTATGGCTATAGTATAATATTAACATATAATTGACAATTCAAAGAAGGATTAAGGTTAGTTTGATAGTCCATAAACCCTACCTTGATCAAGATATAACGAGACAATGGAAGTATATTACTCACACGTTACATACAATCGATGAAAGATTTGATAAAGATGCTTCTTCATCATGACTTAGGGACTATAGCATATTACTAGATACTAACTATAGACGTTAAGCAACCTAAATGTTCAAAGTCAAAATATTTGGTATATGTTCACGATGTTAATGTAATGCCCTAGAAACTATTTATGTTATCGGTTTTAAGGCTTATGATCTTGTATAAACTTTATATTTATTAATGAAAGAAGTAGTTCTTTATTTATATATGTTTGTTGCTTTCTTTATTTTTTATGCAAATGAATAATAAATGTATGTAAATTATCCAGATAATTTTATTTAATTATTAAATAAATTATCAAATCATTCTCTACGTACATAGTATTGATTGGGCAATCATATCACATAGTAGGCATACTAGTTATCGTCTAATGATATTATATGATAATATATGTAGGCTGACAATATAAGTATTATCATAAGGGCATTAATGTGGATTTATAGTTGATGAACTATTTATCAAATAGGATTGAATATCGATAAATCATATGATATGCAAGTAGTCAATAATTTATCGATTGATTATAATAGTATGCGATATAATCCTTTGATCTGAAACGTTTAGAATCAAACCCTATATGGATGGGTATATTTCATATAGTGTATAAGTGTAAGGCTAATCACGTCTTGTACAAGAAGTCAATTTGGGTATACATTGTTCATATAAGTGTTCGATTAACAGTCAAGATGAGATCATTGGCTCGACATTTTAGATTGAGAATTATCATTGCCTTTGTCCAAGTTGAGTTCCTAATCAAATATCGATATGATGTCTTGATTATAATTGATGGCTATCGCATAATATTGACATATAATCGACAATTCAAAGTAGTATTGAGACTAGGGTTTTGACAGTCCATGAATCCCTATCTCGATCAGGATATAACGACGAAAGGATATTACTCACACGTTACGTCCAATTGAGAAAAGGTTTGATGAAAATATTTTTTCATCATAACTTAGGGACTATGACGCATTGCTAGATACTAACCATAATCGATGAGCAACCAAAATATTTGGTATAAGTTCACGGTTGAGTCACGATGAACCTTCATGGTCCACCAAGATCCGCAAATGCTTTTTCACATGAGAGAGAGATAAAATATTATCGATAGAGGGATAGCACACTCATGATAATATAGAAACAAGTCGAAATAGATACGTCTAATGGTTATACATATTAACGACTCTTTAAAGTATTAAAGAGATGATATACTTATATCATAAGGTAATTAATGATTGTCAAATATGTTAGAATATGATTTTAATGTAAATTGATAAAAATGAAATGAAATAGTTTCATTTAGTACAAAATAACTATTTTGTCTATATGTGATACATGTGTGTAATTTATTGTAAATTACATATCTAAATTTGATAATTAGGATTTTCAAACATATTAAAATATGAATTTAATATAAAATAATAAAATCTAAATTAAAATATTTAATTTAAATAGAAATGACTATTTTATCTATATATGTAAATGTGACCAAGGGCATTATGGTAATTGTACCATAATCATGGATTTTGTGTAATCTATTATATTAATTAATTTGATCATTAAATAAATTATTTAAGTTTTAAATAATAAAATAAAAATGGATTTTTATTAATGGCCAAAATGTAAACACATGTTAATTTATAATTGATTTTGTGTTTAATTTTCATTTGTCTACTTTGCATGGTTGCACATATATAAGATACATGTGGATGTATCACATAAGTTCCATTTAATTATAATATTTATTAGATAAATACCTAAATAATTAAATGGAAATTAAAAGTGAAAATATAAAAATATCTTTATTTTTCATTTTTAATTGAAGAAAATCAAGATTTTCCATTTTTCTCTCTCAAGAATTTCAGCCAAGGGGAAGAAGAACAAGGGGATGGTGCAAAGTGAAAAGGATTCATGCCTTTGAGTCTCATATTCATCAAATAATCATCCTTACAATAAGAGCAACAAAAGCCCTAAGGTAATTCAATTGATTGTCCATTGTTTTTCATACTTTTAACCTAGAGTTTTTGGTTGAAAAACTTACAATTCATGCATGATTAAGATTATAGAACTTTCACATGACTAAGTCACGGTGAACCTTCATAGTCCATCAAGATCTTCTAATGCTTCTTCATATGAGAGAGAGAAATATTATCGAAAAAGGGCTAATACCCTCAAGATAATATAGAAATATGCCGAAACCGATACGCATAATGGTTATACGTATTGAATGCTCTTTAAAGTATTAAAGAAATGATATATTAATATCATAAGGTTATTTAATGTAAATAACTACCAAAATTTGATAATAATGATTATCAAATATGTTAAAATGTGATTTTAAGGCAAAATGATAAAAACTAAATTAAATAGTTTAATTTAGTGCAAAATAACCATTTTACCCCTATGTGATACATGTGTGTAATTTATTATAAATTACACATTTAAATTTGGTAATCATGATTATTAAACATATTAAAATATTATA
>JAVXUL010022491.1:0-11808 GCA_035590515.1 Trichilia minutiflora
TCATTCATAAATAATAATAAATGAGGCGAAGGGAAAGAATGTGTCCACTCACCGTCCTAGGGTGGGAAACCACCCTCTCGGTATCCTCTTCGTGATGGCGTTCCTCCTGTCTTGACTATCACTCCTGGATACACAAAACACATATCATGAAGTACGTGCATGATAAAATATATGCTCAAGCTACTCACGTACCTCTCACTCTCTCTTTCTACCCTCTCTCTCTCTAACATTGTTGTTCTCACACAAAACTCGCTCTAAACATACATTTCTTATCAATTCAACACCATTAGCTAACCAAAACCTCAAATTTATCAATACAAGTGATAAACTAGAAAACCCTCAAATTCTAGGGTTTCATGAACAGTGATCCGATTATCATTTCTTAGATCTATACAAAATAATAGCTTATCGAGAGAGATAAACTAAGGAATAAGCTTACCTAAACTCGTAGGCGAGCTTAGAGCCCCGATCTGTTTGAATCTCTTTTTTTTGCTACTGTTTACCGTCACCTATTCTTCGTGATTTCTCGTGAACCGTCGCGTGAATCTCTGATCAGAGGGTATTTCTGGGTTCTGGTGTTGATTCTCAGTTCATAGGAACTGGAATGGCGAAGTTTTATGGAGAAATGGAGGAGATCAGTTTTAGAGACTGGAGAGAGAGTGGTTCAGTCGAAAATGGAGAGAGAGAAAGCAAAAATTGAAAATGGGGAAGACGATCCTCCTGCCCGACGTATATAGGCTGTATAATCCCCAAAGGTGTCGATACGTTTCAAAAACGTATCGATACCTTGGCATTTTTCTCACAACGTATCAATACATTTAACCAAAATACTGTTCACCAGCCTTCAAGGTGTCGATACTTTCCTCAACGTATCGATACCTTTCGTCGCAAGTGGGCTTTATCACCGTCACCAATGTGTCGATACCCTTGTCAATGTATCGATACCTTTGGCCCCACAGTAAACATATTGATACCTTTCTCAAAGGTGTCGATACCCTTGGTCCACAACCTCAACGTATCGATACTTTTGCTTCTAGTCCTCCTTCCGAAGACTACAACTTCAATTGACCATAATTTTTAGCTCGGATATCCGCTCGGAACCCATAATATATCAATATGAAGCTCTCACCGAGCTCTACAAAAACGATTAATTGGAGATGATTTTGGGGCCAAAAATCTAAATCTTTCTTATAAGCTCAAATCCAACACTATAATCTTATCCAAGACATAATCAGTAAGCTTTATACCCTCTCGTGTATAATTTAAACACGATGACATGCACGGGAACTTTTGAGGGATGTATAATTAGGCTTATAATGCTAAGGGACAGGTTTCACAACTACACCTCTCTCAAGTAACTCTTTACTCTTAATATCTTATAACAACATATAAATATGTAAACTAGAATCATATTCCAATTTTCATGGGTGATCATATTCTTATTGAACTTACTGAACCTCACCTGATAGTTATTAATCGATAAGCCTAACAAGTTAGAAATTTTTTTTTATTTGTAACCTTTTATAAGATATGATCAATCAACCTCTAGACTCTAAACACCTTACTTGATAGTTATTAGTGCCTTAATTTAATTAGACTGATCAATACTTTTTCATAAATAAAGATACAATCAAACCCCTCACTTGACAGTTATCGGTAACCTAATACACTCTATAAAGAAACAAGTCAACTAGATTATAACTCCTTGTCAAAGCCCTCACCTAACAATTATTGGGTTATTCCATCAGAAAAATCTATAACTTATTAACTACATTAGAAGGTTTAAACCTAATATTTAAGGGAAATTTATTTATTTAAGTCTTTTTTAATATATATTCATTATGTATATTATATTTTGAGTCCCGTGCCTAGATTTTAAGGCTATAACGATAACTTTACTTATCTAATATATATGCATTTGCATCCTTCGTGTACAGTGTTAACAAGTTATCATGGTTTCATATTTATTTTATGGATTTGAGATGATTAAGATAGAGTTTTGAGGTTGTAAATACAGGGACCTCAATATAATTAAAAGTTAGTTTTATTTTGAATGGGACCCCAATGATATTTTTTAAATTCGCGGCTAGCATGTAATGCATACATATGAGTTTATTTAAAGTTTAGAATATGTATTGATATATTTTTGACGTATGTGATTAAGCAACGGATCACGAGCAAGGAACCCATGTATCGAGCCAAGAAACGAGAGAAACTAAAGAGTGTATAGCCTCCTAAAGTTGTGAGTGGACTTATTCTGTTTTGTTATTTATTTATTTAAAATCCTATTTTTTATAAGTCTAATGATATGTGAAATGTCAATATTTTATAAGTGCTTTTGCTTATTACATCCATTTATGTGGAAATGCATATATGTATACTTATTATGATTTTTTTATATATTTAATATGGTTTGATGTATATATATATTTTTATATGATAATATGGCCAATGGACCATATATATGTTTGTTATATGATGATAGGCTAGTGGGCCGGTTTATAATATGTTATGCTTTGATAATGATTTTATGAGATATATGGGTGATTTTATGAGATAACAGCCATGCGAGCTGGGTTATTTACTATAATTATAGGGTGGTAGCCTAGGAGAGAGTTCACTAGGATGTGGACCCCCAGGTGAGTGTTATATATGATAGCCTAGGGACGGCCTGGGAGAGAGGTCGTCTAGGTGACTGAAGACTGCACAAGTGAGACTGTTATGTGATGATTGAGATGTTGTGATGGAGATATGATTCGACCATCTGTGAGTCTCGACGAGTTAGTAATGGACATCACCTTGTGGCTGCTTGAGGCCAATGTCAATGGAGGGCATATTTTCTAAAAATTTATGCATATTTTATTTCTTGCATTTTAAATCTACTTTTATAAAATATCATGTTTTATCTGCATATAAAACCCACTGACGATCTCGGGATGTCTAGGGCCAGGACAATCTCTGAGAAAGGCAGGCTGGCAGCCTACAGGATTTCGGTATACGTTTGGAGTTTTAAAATTGAAAGAAATGTTTTTCATCAAACTATTTTGTAATGTACTTATTTACACTTTTCTATTTTACGAATCGAGTCTTATTTACTTATATTTATCTTTTATTCACTCATGGAGTATATTCCCGTATACTCACCCCCTCACTCTTCAGTTTTAGGGTGAACGAGAAGATACATCCTTAGGTTGGGTGGTGATCGCTCCAGCTGTTTAGAGTATCAGGTATACAATAAGTCAACTCACTCAATCCTATCTACAGTCCATTGGAGTCTACTGTTTCATTTTATTTTGTTTATGAATCTTTTATGAAATGCAAAGGAATTTGTAAGAAATATTTACAGTATATTTTGGGATAAATTGATTCCCACATATTTGTATATTGATGAACTTTTATGAATTGATTTAAATACTTTGAAGTGTTTATGGATTGTTATAAAATCGTTTGGAGTTTGAGTGTTTGGTTGAAAATGATTTTGGAAGTACTACATAAATATTTTGAGAACAGGTTTTGTAAAGGTTTTACAGGCTCACAGAGTGTATTCTGATGATTAAATATACCTTGAGAGTCTGTGACGGTTGTCACGTGTAGGACCCATAGGTTGGAGCGTGACATGTATAATAAATGTTAATAATGGGATTTAAAATAAATATCAATATATAAAATTTAAAAATAACCTATCACATAATGATCAAATCAATATAACAAATCAACACTTAATTTGTCTACAGAGGCCTTTTAATTGATACAATATCAATTAATTTAATTACTCTCATTAGAATTCTATTAATTCTATATCAATTAAAAATAATTAATATGGAGTAATCGTCATTTTCTGTTCAATTAAAACATTTCCAAACTAAAAGTTTAATTTAATAATTAAATTTTTAGTAACAAAAAATGCTAATTAAATTAGTTATAAGTAAGTGCGGTGGCTTGTGAAAAAATTGTAAGAATAACAATTATTTATTGGTAGAAACTTGAACAAATTGAAAAATATGCATTTTGTTCCTTGCAAGATAAATTATGAAAATACCTCTTATCGAGACTAACCTTGGTTGGTGTGCCATTTTTGATGTTGTCATTAAAAGTAATAATTAAGGATCAAAATCACTTATAAACCAAATTGAGATGCATTGGAAGACATCGTGCGCAAAATTGAATTTTGCTATAGCTGAAGAACAAAGAAATGCAAGTGGTAGGGGTGTATAGGTCAGCAAGTGGGCGATGTACGCTGCACGAGCCTGTTGGCACTGGCCTCACATGCTTGTCTGTTAGCAGACGGATTAGCTCATGTAGCACATGTATACCACAACCCCTTGTATATAGGTGCTTTGTTTTCTGGTTTTCGAATTCTTCTTGTGTTTGCTTCAAGTTTTTTAATGAAACCAAGCACAACAACATTTCAAAACACTCTATATTCAAATATTATTATTTCCAACACATCAAATATTTTAAAAACATTTAAAATCAAGTTAATAAAAAAAACACATCTTGTTGTCAAAATTATAAGCCACTATATCATGCTTCTATTCATCATTATCTATATAACAAGATAAAGAGTATTAATGGCACAAAATTCAACCAAGTAAACATTCCACCAAGCACTTGTTCTCATTTAACACCAACACCTTCCAACATCAATATAACAATAAAACATGCATTAAAACAAATTTTTCATTACTTTGATACCAATTTTTTTTAGATTTTTCATGGGAAACTAAATTCAAAGATGGTTCCAAACATAAAAAAAACCTTAAAGATCAATAAAACTTATTCATGGTTTATTGGTTTTCAATAATTTTAACATGAAAAACAAGTAGCTAGGGTTTAGTAATTATACCCAAATGAAGTCATCCAACTAGCCAATTGTCTCCAACTGACATTTAGGCATATCCACATACCAAATTGATGATGACGGTTCCATTTTTTTGTTGGAAGACTTTGTTTATATAACAAACTTCAATAAATTTGTTTTTAAATTTCTTACGCTAAGAAATTCAACTTTTACTAAATCGGAAGTTGGTAACCATGAAACTACTTTGCATTTTCTTTCTTTTCTTTCTTTCTTTTCTTGTTTTTATTCAAAATCATGAAACCTCATTTTATTCCACCATGGGCAGATTTTGAAAGAAGAAGAAAAAGACGAAAAAAAATTGTTCCATCCTTTTTTTCTTAGCCGAATATCTCCCATCAAAGAAGAATTAAAATTTTTTTTAATAACAATACTTTATTAACTTTTTTCTTATTGGATGTTTTTGGGAAAATAAAAGTTAAAAAGAAAGATTAAAAGCATATAGCTTAATAATCTTTCAAGTGCCATACGAATGGCAAGCAAAAACAAAACATATTGTATCATTATCTTCTCTTTCAACCAATAATAAACAAACAAATACAAAGCCCCCATTGGTAGATTTTAAAACACCATATTATGACAATTAATCCTATCAATTGTTTAATATTATTTATATAATAATAAAAAATAAAGAAAGAATATTATTATTACTACAAATAATAATAATAATTAATAATAGTAATTTGACTAAATCAAAGTAATAAATTATTAAACAATTTAATAATTATCTATATTAATCAATTACTTTAGTTAATAAATGTGGAATTATCATAACCATTAATCTATATGAATAAGTATGTATTTTATATGATTTTGACACTTGGCATCACACCATTATGCCATTTTGTCAAATAAAGATTTAATTCAACTAAATAACATTTATTCATTAATTAATAAATAAATCAGTTTTATTTATTAACAAATGAATTATAAATCCCTTTTTAGTCTTTCATATATTCGTATATCATATTTACAATATTTTATAAAATTATTAGAATATCTTTCGACATACAGGTGCTAATACATCATTGTCGAGAGAATTTATTCTTTACATTAAAGAATAAAATCGCCTATCAATTAATGTATTTGAGCAATTTAATTTTTATCAATATGAAATAGTATTAATTGACCTGATGATATTTATTTTACTATAGCCATCTACCAGTTAATATGTGTGATCCTCTGGGTTCATCGTGAACTAGATATGAGCCAACACATCACTTCGGTACAATTCATTATAACTGAAGTTCTCAATAATCATGAGTGATCATTAGCAAGATATCATGATCCCTATAATACAAAAAAAATAAAATTTTAAATAAACCTATATAGTCGTACATACATATAGTAAAGTCTCTACTGTCGGCTCATGATTGAGTGTAGGCTATGAAGTCACCAAACCTCTAATTCGATCATAAGATTAGAAAATCAATCATATATGGGATCCACATATCTAAAAACTCATTTTTAGAAGCTACGTACTCTGATAAGAGATTTGATCTTAGTATATGACATTTTTTGCTAGGATTTCAAGCTCAAATATCTGACCAATAGATTCTATCTTGATCATCACATACTTTTATACAATAAAAATACATTGCCATCAAGCTTCTTTTACTAGGCATGGCTAATCCAATGTAATTTATACAAGTGAAAGATGTGCCTTATTAAAGATAACAGCCGTGATGTCTTAGGTTAAATGACTAATAGTACATTAGTATAGCTGTGTGATGAATCATAAATTGTAGATACCCATGTTCATACTCTTGCGATATAAGACTCGTCATCCAACTATTAGCATCAAATACTAATCATTGATAGCATAAAATTGTAAGAAACTAACATGTTTTGTGTTCTAAAACATCAAATATAAGTTTGTATGCTAAGTATTTAAGTATTGAGCAAAAATGAATAAAATAAAACTTTAATGAAAATATACCATTTCACCATACTTTCTTGAATTTTGATCAAACTCTTTGAAACTTTAAGAAGCCAAATTAGACTTTCCTATAAAGAATGATGCCCTTGACACTTTAACTCCCTTTTTAGCTTTACAAGAAACTCAATCAAAATACTTTTGATCAAATTAGGTTTTCTAGTAAAACCTAGGGTTTTCAACACTTGAAAAATTAATTTCAACTCCTAAAATTGACTCTACACATGGTTAAATCACTTCTTAAGGATTAAAAGCCCCATATCTATTAATAAAAATGATCAAAAATTTATTACCATCTCATGGCATGAAAAATTCAGACACCAAGAAAGAACTCTTCTTTTTTTTTGGGTTTTCTTTCATTTTTCATTATAAAAAGCATCCAAAATTATCCATAAAGCCTTCTTTTATATTTTTCCATCTAATTAACATTTAATTAATAAAATGTAAAGGAGAATATAGTGCCAAATGTGTGGTCAAGATAGAGCCACATCTCATGAAAATCAACCTTTAATTTATCATATAAGTGTAAGGCCTAGATTATGCTGATTGTCAAAATTTCATGTAATAGGATTAAATTTTAACATATATCACTTATACTATAATTAAGCTTAAGTTAATCAATTATATTGTCTTAACTTAATATATTAAAGTGATGTATAATCTAATAAAGAAATTTTAGAGTCAATTTATGATAAAACTCAATAGGTTCACTATAAAGCCAGTAGTAAATGATATAACTGAATATAATACTTTAATTTTTTATTTAATAATTTTCACAAAATTAATTAAATGTGTCTATAGACTAATATTGATACCTAATCATGCAATACAATCCTCAAATTATAATAAATTATAAAATTTTAATAATAAACCTTTCTGACATCAGTTATTATGTAATTCAATCCTTCCATCACACAATACTTCGATCAGACTAGAGGTATGCTATAATCATCAAATCTTTTTAGATCCAATACTATGTATAATAAATAACAGATTATGATTCTATTGTGTATTATCATTGAGAGCACACTTCTAAATCACATATAATTTGTTACCTTGGCCAAGGATTTTTCTAAGTCAAATCTAAATTATTTACATAGAGTATTCTACCTCAAACACTAAGACTGACGGATCATTTCTTAATCATTCACATACCTCTATAAATATCTCACTATACCTAGCATGAGAATTCACTTATAAAGTAACCATGATGTTGTAAAGTCTAAGGATTATTTATACCACTAATATAACGAATGTACAATTTATGATTAAGTGTAATTAGCATTTGGACAATTCATGTGAATTTGGTCTATGAGCTTATATCAATCAATAAGTACCTATACACTTCTTTTAGTGTCTTCACATAAGTAATCTATGAGATCGATTGCCTTCTATCATATAGAGTAAGGATAGTGTATACTAGTCTTTTTAGTACTATAAAGATCCCACTTTATAGTCCTAAAACTAGGAACATTTAACAATGATTCTATCAATATACAGTTTCATAAATATGAACTCTTTATAACATTGTATAATGTATACATTCCACATACTTTATCATAACTTGTAAATCATACATACATATTGTTATGATAAATGATAATATATTTGAAAATATTTATTTTGTTGATCAAAATATTTACAAGAGATTTTAAAGTCCTAATCACAGATCATATCGTGATTGGCTTTTAAGTTATATATCTCTTTCAATCTCCCACTTGCACTTAAAGCCAATCACCTCTATAGCAAAGACTAATTTTTCAAAATAGTCTTCATACATCTTTTGAGATACGACTTTAGTGAATGAATCTGTAATAGTTTGTATTGATGGCATTCGTATAATGCGAATATCTTTATTATATGTATTTGGATTTCTAATAAGACCTTAGTTCTTTAGCTTGTGCTATAGCCTCTATTATTATCACAATACAGTAGAATTGGATCAATAATGGAATGAACTACACTAAGTTTAATTAAGAACTTTTTATTCAAACGCCCTCCTTAATGGCATCTGAAGTTGCTATATATTTCACTTCTATGTTGGAATCCATAGTAATAATAGTCACTTTGTGTTTAGAACTTGTCCAACTTACTGTTCCACCATTTAAGTCAGATATATATTTTGAAGTTAATTTACTATCATCTTTATTGGACTGAAAACTTAAGTCAGTGTCACCCCAAGTATTAAGTCATGTCCTCTATATATGATAAACAATTCTTTAGTGTTACTCAAGTACTTAAAAATTATTTTATGGCTTTTTAGTGACACTCACCTAGGTCAGCCTGATACTTGCTTATAATACTTAGAGTATAAGCTATTGGGTTTTTGCATAAACAAAGCTATTTTGATTTCATAAATTAAAATCACCAAAGGATCATTAAAATATATGCATGGTATATTGGATTTTTAACACTTTTTAACATGCAAAACCAATAACAAAGGTTAGAGATATATACTAAATGAAGTCATCCACGGAGTTAATGGTCTCCAATTGACCTTTAGGCGTATCCACATGCCGATTTGATGGCGATAGTTTCGAAAAATTTGTTGGAAGACTTTAACCATGCTATAAGCTTCAACAAGCTCATACATATTTTCCTACACTTAGGAAAATATATTATTACATATATGAAAACTTAGAAACCATGGAAACTATTTCCATCTTTTCTTATTCTCTCTTTTCTTTCTTTCTTTATTTTTAAATCAAAAAGAAAAAGCCATGGTATTTAAACCAACATAGACTTTACTAACAAAGCAAAGGAAGAAAAAGAAGAAAAATATTTTCTCTTACTATCTTTCTTCTTTTTTCATGTTTTCTTAACCATCCAAAATAAAATAAAATCATATATATATATATTGCTAGCCACATGGACGAATGGTAGCCAAAAGAAAAGAAGAAAATTGATCTCTTGTGTTGCTTTTCTCTCATGCATGGTTGCCAAGCAAAATAAAGAAAACAAATGAAATCATTATCAATTCTTTTAACCAATAATGAACAAACAAATGAAATGCTCCGATTGGTGGAACTTATAAACCATTTTAAAACAATTATAACAACATTTGTTATTATCCATTCATAAATAGAAAAAGAAAAGTAAATGATAATTATTATTATTATTATGAAATATAAGTTTGACTTATTCAAACTTATATCTATCTATCTATCTATATAGATAGATAGATAGATAGATAAATAGATATAGATATAGATATAGATATATCCATACAAATTAGTTACCTTAATTAATAAATATGGAATAAATCAATACCATCCATTCAAAGAAAAAAAAACATGTATTTAACAGGATTTTGACACTTGGCATTATACCATCAAATAAAGATTTAATTTATTTAAATAATATTTATTTAATAATAAATAAATAAATAAATTTTATTTATTAATCAATGAACCATAAATCTTCATTTGTCTTTCATATATTTATAAATCATATTTATGGTATTTAACAATTATCAAAACATCTCCCAACATATAGGTACTAACGCATCATTGTTAGGAGAATTTACTCTTTACATTAAAGAATAAAATTATCTATCGATAATTGTATCGGAGTAATTTAATTTTCATCGATATGAAATATCATTAACTAACTTAATGATATTTATTTTAATTATCGCCATCTATCGGTTATTGTGTGTGATCCTCTAGATTCATCATGAACTAGACATGAGTCGATACAAACCCTTTTACATCCATTCGGTACAACTCATTATATCCGAAGTTCTCAATTATCATAAGTGACCTCTAATAAGATATAATAATCCCCAAAATACAGAGAATATAATTTAGATAAACCCTTATAGTTATACTTACATGTAATAAAGTCTCTCTACTATCGAGTCCCGATAGAGTGTAGGTCATGAAATCGTCAAATCTGTAATTTTATAGGATCAAAAAATCAATTATAAATAATATTCGCATATCCAAAAACTATTTCAAAAAATACATACTTTGATTATAGATTTTGATCCTTGTGTATGACATTCTTGCTTAGGATTTCAAGCTTAAATATTTGAATCAGCAAATTCCATCTTGATCATTACCTGTTCTTATACAATAAGAACACATTGTCATCAAGCTTCTTTTACCAAGCGTGGCTAGCCTAGTGCGATATACACAAGTGAATAATGTATCTTATTGTGGATAATAACTTTGATGTCTCAAGTTAAAGTACTAGTAGTACACTAGTATGACTGGTTGATGAATCATTGACTATGGATAATCACTTATATGATTTATCTTGTTTAGTCATATTTAGTAATACTTTCTCAAACGTAATACCTATGTTTATGCTCTTATAATATGAGACTCATCAACCAATTATTAGCATTAAATACTAATCATTAATAGCAACAAAATATGTCAATCGTGCAATATTACTGTCCCCAATAACATTACCTTAATCAGAAACTCATTCAGATGTATTTTAACCATAGACTCTATTCTTATATCTACAATACTTTGTAGATGGAGTCTTAACATATAATACATTATGGGATATCATTTTATATTATTACAATAATTAATCAATCGCAATTGAAGAAATAGAAAATGTGAAACCCGTCCCTTAGCCTTATGGGCATAATAGTAACTCCCTCATGAGCTTCTGTGCATGTCTTCATGCCTAGATCATGCCCGAGAGGGTATGAAAACTTGAAGAGGATGTATTGGATAATTAAGGTGTGGAATATGAGCTTTTGATAAAGATCTGGGTTTTTGATCCCAAAATCATCTCCAATTGAGAAACAGTTCCTTGTCGTTTTTGTAGAGCTCTGAGAGAGCTTCGCATTGATATATTATGGGTTCCGAGCGGATATCTGAGCTAAAAGTTATGGCCAAACAAAGTTGTAGTCCTCGGAAGGAGGACCTGTAGCAAAGGTATCGATACGTTTGGGAAAACGTATCGATACGTTGAGGTTTTGGGTCAGGGTATCGACACCTTTGAGAAAGGTATCGATACGTTTGCTACAGTGGCCAAAGGTATCGACACCTTT
>JAVXUL010022502.1:0-11808 GCA_035590515.1 Trichilia minutiflora
CCTACGTGCCATCGAGAGTGCCATTGACACTCTCTCTGGGCACACCCTCTTTCTTCCATTTTCTTTCTATTTCCTAGGATTTTGCAGCAACTCTCTTCTTCCTTCTGTTTTTCAAAAAAATTCATAATAAAATCATAATTAACCCATCAATTTAATATATAAAATTAATATAATAAATTAAATTTAACACATAGTTTGAAAATGAAGGTCGTTAATAAGATTGAGAGAAATAGTTGATTTGGTGGTTTAAGAGTTTTTATTAAAAAAATTAAGGTTGAAAAAGTGGAAAAAAAGTATTTTGGTCTGTAAATAGTGAATATGATCATTTTTTGTTGAAATTTTTTAATATGGATATTTTTTAATATTTAAAGTAAACAGTAAATATTTTTTGTTAATTTCCAAAAATTTAGTCGTGGCGTCAAATTCTAATTGAAGCACATATCCAATTTCAGATCGGTACGTGATCCACTTGTCTTCGTTTCGTTTGGTTTTAGGGCTTGTAAGTTATCTTACTCTTAAAGCTTTGATGGCTGGTAGTGTATTTGATTTTAACTGTTCATGAACTTTCAATTTTTGGATTCAGGTATTAGAATGAAGAAGATGGATTTGGTTTCTGGTTACAAGGTCACTATATTTTGTCCACTGTTCCATTTTTGTTCTTAACTAACGTGATTGGATTGGTTTAAGTTAACTATGAGTTTTAGGTCCTCTGAATGTAGTATCATGAATTGATATAATCTTGTATTACTTATGAAGCAAATGTAAATGTGTTTATTGTGTGTTGTATATTACCTTTCTATGGAAGAAGTAAGCAACAATTTTCTTGTGCAGGGTGTTGGGCTTGTTTTTGGCAATGAAAATTCTTCTTCTAACGAAGATAGATAAGCTGCTGTTTTATGTTTATTACAATTTTTTGATGCGTAATTTTTTTGGAATTACAATTGATATGATGAGGCAATGCAGATTAGAGACATTTTGGGTGCATATTGTTCTGAGTTGTACAATATTGTGATGATTTATTCCTAAGCCTTGTGCTGTGGTTGCTTTTCTGTGGCTACTGGCATATAGTGATTTCTTGCATCCATGTTTTGGTGAAACATAAAATGTTCAATAGATCAAGGTCTTTTAAAACTTAATTTACTCAGTGTTGTTGGTTGATAAATAGTATTTGAGTTTTAAAAGACTTATGTTTACAATTTATTGCGTTCAAAATACTTAACTTTTGTTATTTATACCATTTTTTTCTTGATCAACAAGTATTGACTTCATAACCACTTTTGTCTTTACTATGCACAGTTTTTTTCCCCTTCTGTCATGTATAGTGTTATCCGAGTACCTGATTGTATGTTATGGTCTCAATAGCTATGTTGAACGCTTGCTTGACCGTATTAGCAATGGCATTGTAGTACAGGACAGGAGAACTGCGATGACTGAGCTTCAGGCTGTTGTAGCATTTAGAATTACAAAGTAATGCTGCACAGCTCGCATTTGGAGCGATGGGTGAATGCTTTTTACTTCTTAATAGGATAAAACTAATTTGTAATTCTAAATGTCAGCTATAATATGGTTAATTTACTTTCATTTCAGGCTTTCCTGTAATTATGGGTGTGCTTAAGGAAGAACGAGATGATGTTGAAATGGTATGGAATCTTCTTTTCCCTGTTCTATTTTTCCTTTCTTGTTCCTTAAAAATTTTATGTAGAAGCCTTTTTTAGGAAACGAAAAAACTATAATCTACTTTTTGAGGAAGACATTGACTTTTTGTGGGATAGAATGCAGTTACTTTCCTTATTTTGGGCCTCTGTTACTGAATAATTTAAGATTCTTCTTTCATCATTCATTTAAATTGGGAGGGGTTTTGGGTTAATCCTGTGAATTTTGGGATTGTTCTTTTGTTCTTGAAGTCCTGTAGATCCTATACTTTTGCTCTGAACAGCTGATAAGTGTTAATTGCATAGTTTTTTTGTGATCTTTAGAGGCTTTTCTAGGTGGATTTCTTTTTCACATTATTGGACATCTTTTCATTTTTATATAAATTTCTCTTTTTCCTGTCAAAAGAAAACAAAAACAAACTGACTGAATGGGAGTGTCTGGTCCTGAGGTGGTTGTGATGTTGTTTGAATTTGGATGTCATGATTCATTCCTTCTTCAATCACCATTTCAGATTTTAATCTGAGAAACTAATTTGCTTTTTTATAATGGTATGCAAATGTTTGACACTGAATTCATCCAATCCACTTGTGCAGGTTCGAGGAGCCCTAGAAACTCTTGTTAGTTCTTTGACTTCTCTTGATCATGTCAAATGGCCAAAGTATGAGGTTCAGCCATCTTTAATGAATACTGATTTACTTTCCCGAGAAGTAGAAAGCATATTGCTTCTTCTAAGCTTGTTGGTGAGTTCTCTCTCTATTGATTTGGAACATCTTTGTTATGGCTGATTGCACGGTTTACATGTATAGCTGGCTGACTTGTTTCTTTCCTTTCCCTTTTATTGTGCTTTTGCAGGCAGAGGAGGATTCTTGTGTAAGATATTACACTCTTCAAATTTTGACAGCTCTTCTCACAAATTCTCTGAGTAGGTATGCTTTATGTTGAAAATGTTTTTGTGTCTGCTCCTTTATTTTTGGATTTTTTGAGTTATGCTGTAAATGCTGCAAAGTGGAGTTCTTATTCAGGTTACAGGAAGCCATTCTGACCATTCCTCGTGGTATAACTCAGCTGATGGATATGCTTATGGAGCGTGAGGTATAAGGCATTTTATGCAGGTTTTCTTCTGATAATATAATCTTTCTAAGGGCCTTATATTTTAATTTTCCCACTGAGAACTGTGTGCTTGTTTTTCTTTGTGATAGTATTTCACCTTTGATGTCTAGCGTTATCATATAGAAGTTTTTGCTGCATGAACATTTTGTTGGGGAAAAAGTTGAGCTTTTTATGCTGTTTGTTGTTGTCATGCCATTATTTTCCTATATTCTGATTATAATTGTGGTTTACCTTATAGGTGATATGAAATGAGGCCTTACTACCACCTTTTTTGACCTGTGAAGCTGAGGTGAAATTTATCTTCCTGTAATCATCATTTCTTTTCATACTTTATATACTTGTGGGTTGTTTATAATTCCTCATTTAAAAAATGTGTTTAGTTTGTAACACATAAAGTACTATGTTACAGGAAATTCAAAAAATTGTGGTCTTTGAAGGTGCATTTGAAAAGATTTTTAATATTATCAAAGAGGAAGGAGGTTCAGAAGGTGATGTTGTTGTTCAGGTATTCATTGCAACTGTTTTTCTTCCCATCAAGTTTAGCAAACCCAGCTTTATAAACTCATACTAATACAATATCAATGTGCAGGACTGTCTTGAATTATTGAACAATCTCCTCCTAAACAACGGATCTAACCAGGTATGTGGCCTCAGTTTCTGTTGTTGTTTATGCTTGAGGTTTCTTCTGCTATTAATAGGTGTTTGTGGTTTAGATACTACTGAGGGAGATTGTGGGCTTTGATCCCTTAATATCAAATTTGAGGCTACGAGGAAGTGGACACAGTTTTACCCAACAAAAGGTTAGATACTCAGATGTTTGTAATTTTTTGTGGTTGCTACTATTTTATATGCTGTAGATTCTTGGACTTGTTATCACAAACCTTACCAGTGATGTCTTGTTGTCCTTTGAACAAACACTATGCCAGTAGACAATTAATCTACTCAGTACGCTAGAAACCATCAATTTGCTGATTATTGGAGGTTCAGAGGCTGATCCTGGAAAAGACGCAAACAAACTGACCAATAAGACTGTTCTAGTTCAGGTTTTGCCAAACTTATTTATGCTCAAATTGATAACTAAAAGGGCAATTAATGCAACGATTTTTTATGCTGTATTTTTTTTTTTTTGGATAATTGTAGAAAAAAGCATTGGATCATCTGCTAATGTTGGGTATCAAGAGCCAATGGGCTCCCGTAGCTGTGCGTTGTGCGGTAAGACAGCTGTTTGGATCTTTTTAATTACATATATATTCTTCTCTCTCTCTTTGAGACACACATCTTATAGGCCGTTCTCCTCTTTCACCGCATATTTATCTAAATGTATTTTAAAACAATAAATCAAGATATTTAATAGTAAACAATATTTGGTTCTATCTCTAATCTTTTTTCCTACTTTCTGTTCGATAACTAGAATGAAGTATAGAAAGGAAATCATAAGGCTTCCATGAATAGATGATTTATTGAGGCTAGACAGAA
This sequence comes from Trichilia minutiflora, assembly GCA_035590515.1. Taxonomy (NCBI): domain Eukaryota; kingdom Viridiplantae; phylum Streptophyta; class Magnoliopsida; order Sapindales; family Meliaceae; genus Trichilia; species Trichilia minutiflora. The sequence goes on from JAVXUL010022502.1 coordinate 4,240, forward strand.
GAATTTTGGAACACAAGGAATTTTTTCCTTGACATAAGAAGAATGCCTTATGATTCCTACCTAAACTTCCATCTTATATTCACACAATTTGACCATTGATTTCATGTTGCATATCATGTGGATTTCTGCATATGGCCATGTCCATATTTGCATTTGTTTGTATTTACATAATTCATGTCTGTATTTTGCACATCCTGATACTTGTAATTTGTCTTATTTCTTGTTTTTGCCGTTCTTATCCTTGTGCGTGGTAGCTTCAATGCCTGATATGTGCTTATAAGTGATTATCTATTCTGTGTGGTAGGCATTACGGTGCATTAGTGATATGATTGCTGCACATCCCAAGAATCATGATGCCCTTGCAAGCAAGGTTCTTGATGAAGAAACACAATTAGAGGCTGCTCTGGATTCTATTCCTCGTATCATTTTGCAGACATCTAGTATGCAAGAGTTTTTGGCAGCTGATCTTGTCTTTCAGAGCTTTTGTGAGGTTGCTACTGTGTATTTATTTGTACACATTCTTTTTTCCTTTATTGTGTATGATTCTGTTTTAATCTATTATATTGTTTACTCAGAAAAATCTGGAGGGACAAACAATGTTAGCATCTACATTAATTCCTCAGCCACAATCAATGAGTCATGCTCCCTTTGAGGAGGATGTGAACATGTCATTTGGAAGGGGTGTGTGTGTGTGTGTGTGTGTGTGTGTATATATATTTCACTAGATTTTTTCTTATAATCTATTTTGAAATTGAACTTGGATGATATGTTACATTTTGTTGCTTTTCCTGAATTTAATTTTGGTACTTTTTTTTGCCTTTTTTTGGGGGGGCTTAAAAGTCCACTTTTGATGAATCACTTACAATGCTTACCTACATGACAGCATGCTGTTACGTGGTCTTACTTTGGATGAAAGTTATGTTGATCTTGAGGTAAGATTATTCATTACTCCATAATTTCTGAAAAAGAGCAACATTTTTTCTCTGTGAGAAAAATCTAGCTGATACTGTGAAGCGCATGCTTGTTGCAGAGCTGCTAGTGTTCGTTCTCACATACTTAAGGACAATATGCAGTGCAAGGACAGGGTGTGAGATAACACACAAATGTTCTTTTATTTGTTTATTTCTTTTAGTGAACCTTTCGTACAAATGTTCATGAAGATAAGATATGTATGGACTATTTCTTTAGAAAGTTATTGACAATTTGCTCACCATCTGTTCATCAGACTCAAATGTTTCTGCTATTTTGTTGTTGAATTTGATTATCTATTAAAAAGTTGGAGAGTATGCACTGGTGGCTCACTAAGTATCGTTCAAGAGTGGAGTAAATTGGGTAAAATGATAATTTCAAAGAATTAAAAAAATTTCTACGTGATTAATATAACTATTAATGACAAATACAATGAACAAACAATTTGTGAAAGGTATAAATGTGTGTGCGCGCAGAGGGAGAGATCGAATTTTTATAATAGTTCAACAACTATATTTATATCTATTCTTCTTGATTTTATTGTTTAACTATATTTATATCTATTTTTCTTGATTTTATTTTTTGAAACCGATGAATCACTATTAATTTTGTTTTTTTCGGGTAAAGAGCAATCTAATTATAATTTTTTTTTATTACCGATTGAAGAGAAATTCAATCCAATCTTTTTTTTTTACTTTGAATGAAGAGTAACTTATTGAATTCAATTTATTTAGATACAAAAACAACTTTAAAGAATACAATAAAGATGTTTTTAACTCTCTCGCAGAGTAGATAGTCAAGAAGGATTGTATTTTTTTTTTTATTTTTTCTCACTAAAAAATAAAATGTGAAAATGAAAGTGTAGAGAATGGTCTTGATTAATCTTCGGTTATTCTTTTATAATTCCTCTTTGTTTTCTCACAAAAGTCCTCTATGTCTTCTACAAAACTTTGTGTATTTATGTCTTAGAATAATGGTTCCAAGGGTTTCTATTCTTCATTTAATACACGCAATAAATACGCCAAATTAACCGTTGAACTTTGAAATTTGCAAAAGGTATGAATATATTTCTAAATTGTATCGATACTCGACTTCTATTTTCTTTAGAATTTTTGTTATGTATTGATGTATCGATATATTACTGGAAGATACCGATACTTTCATATGTTTTGTCCTTAATGTTCTTGTTATTTTAATATGTATCGATACATTTGATGAATGTATCAATATTTTTATTTATTTGTCTCTTGGATCTTTGTCTTTCTTTGTTTGATTGTATTGATACTTTTTTAAGAATATATCAATATTTTGGCTTCTTAATCGTAAGATTTGATATATTTGTCTTTCTGGACACTTTTTCCTTTACTAATTCATGCGCTTAAACTTTTTTCAATCTTTTTTATCATTAATAAAATATTGTTCAATAGAAGTTAATTTATACACTTAGAATAATTTAAAATTAGTCTCAAGTTTTGGCTACCTTTCATATAACATATTGTTTTCACATTTTCAACACAATCATTAAATTTAACTAAGTCAAATACTTAATCAAATCTATCCAATCAATTTTTATTCAATTTGACTAATGAGAATAAAAACAAACAAAGTTAATTATTCTACGGCAAACACAATTAATTATAACACATGATTAATCATTTTGTTTATCATCAAAAACATATTTAGATATCTTGCATCTGTTTTAATAGGGTAGGGGTTAAAATGGCTTTACATCCTATTTAGTGCATATTTTGGTTTCATTTGTTTATTATCATATTCAAATTAGATGCTTCGTGATATAAAATCATTTCATGGTGAAGTTGCATGTTGCATGCACTCTAAAAGCAATTTTTATTTTATTCGTCTGGGAACATTAGCTGTTATAAGTATATTCTGTGAGACTGTGGAAAGCTTTAAATTACTCCCAAAAAAGGAAACAAAGCACAAAGCTTTTATTTTTCCAAATGAAAGAGAAACAGACTTTGGCTTTTTTAATGATGTTTCCTTTTCTCTAGAACATGCTTTGACAATTAAAAAACAAAAGAATTTTCTAATGTTTTCAACTGGTACACATTTGAGCAGAACTGGAAAACTCTTTTTATTTTTTAAAATTATTTATATCCTCGTTCATGGAAATCGGGACTTTCCTTTTTTAACGTATGATCAAGGGTGTTTCATTAACAGTTTTTTATATACTGCAAGCCAGACAAGTCTGGTCAAGAAAACAGAACTGTTATGGAAACAAGGATCCAAAAATTCCTTAAGTTTTCTCTTTGTTTGTAAGTATAATCTCAAGGGAAAAAGTGAATCTGTTACCCTTGCTGCCCCTTTTTTGCTTCCTATTTTAATTTTATGAGTGAATTTGCAGGTTCTACAAATTGAGCTTGAGGCTCCTACTCCATCTTTGGGAGCTGCAGAACCACTAATGCACCGTATGGTGAGATACTTGGCTCTTGCTTCTTCCATGAAAAATAAAGATGGAAAGTCAGGTTCAGCGGGGTATGAAATTGCCGGTCACCTGGCTAGCATATTGCCCTGCTGCTGTGCACTGCTTCTTAGATTCACGTCCGCACCTAACATATCTGCTTGAATTAGTGTCAAATCCATCTTCAATTGTGTGCCTAAAGGGGCTCGCTGCGATTCTCTTGGGAGAGTGTGTTGTTTATAACAAGTCCACTGGTAGTGGAATGGATGCTTTTACCATAGTTGATTCAATAAGCCAGAAAGCTGGGCTTACGGCATATTTTCTGAAGTTTGATGAGATGCAGAAAAGCTTCCTTTTTTCTTCTGCGAAGTCGGTCCAGCCTCAAAAACCACTGACAAGATCAACTGCTGCCAGTATGGCCAAGATTGAAGATATAGATGAGAATGATTTGTCTGATAAAAAGAGCCAGGATCATCCAATGCTGTCATCAATGTTTGATCCGCATTTTGTTGACTTCATTGAGAGTTTGGAGGCAAATGTCAGAGAGAACATTGTAGATGTTTACGGTCATCTGAAGAATGAGGTGGCAGTGGTGCCTGCAGAACTAGAACAGAAGAATGGAGAAAGCGATGAGGACTACATCAACCGGCTGAAAGCATTTGTGGAGAAGCAGTTCTCTGAGATACAGGTATTGCTGTTGGTACAGCTTTTGTGCATGTGTGTGCCTGAACTGCTTAACCTAATTCATTCTTTTGACTGGCAACAGATATTTGTAAAATAGGTAAGCATCATAGTTCTAAAACCAGCCAATCTCACCTTACAAGGAAAAAGTCTCTAAGTTGGAAGTAGTGAAGAAATTTTGCCGAAAAAGGAAATATCTACAGACTAGCTGGTGGTCACCAGAATTTATTTATTTATATATTTTTATCAGAACTCACGAAAGAAGGCTTCCAAGTTGGGATGTCTTGTATAGGCATCTCTACAGACTAATATCCCAGAAATTAGTCTATCGATAACTAAGCTTGCTTATGCTCATGTTTTGTCAATTGATATTATGTCCTCGATTGGGCTGCTATAGCTGGTAAATTGTGACGTTGTAAACTTTTATTTTGTAAAATAATTGATTCCAGTCATAAACGTCTCAAGGTTTTTATTTTCTATCATCATTCTTAGATTTAGTTTGTGGTGAGGCGGGCTTATCCTCTATTATCTCTGTCCAGATGGACATAGCAGAGACATCCATGTATCGGAGTTTAGCTGCAAAGATGGAATCTGATTTAAAGAGCCTATCTGATGCGTACAATAGCCTTGAACAGGGCAGGCCAACTTCCATCTGGAAAAGGAAGTGACAGCTTTGAAGAGGGGAAGGGGCGCAGACTCGCTGACATAGAGGCGATAAAGGCAGAAGCTAGGGAAGAAGCTCAGGAGAGTGAGGCAGAACTGAATGATTTGCTCGTGTGCCTTGGCCAGGAGCAAAGTGAGGTGGAAAAACTGAGTGCAAGATTGTTGGAGTTGGGTGAGGATGTGGACCAACTGCTTGAAGGTGTCGGAGATGATATGGGTTTGCCTGAAGATGGTGAAGAGAAGGAAGACTGAAATATGTTTGAAGCATTGGTACTTACACCTTCCACCCATCGATCTATCCATCCCCAGGTATGTCTGGTTGTATTTGACTCTCACCTTGTACATTTCTGACTGAATTGTACCGTACGTTATTGCCTGTGATGTGGACACTTTGTTGGATTTAAATTATTTTTTAATCTTAAAATTGCTGGGTGAAATTAATTTATACCGAACCTTATCTAGCCGTATAGATATTTTAAAACAGATCTTATTTAAATTAATTTAAATTATTAAAAATAACCGTTTAAATCAATTTAAAATTTTAAAAATTAATTTATAAATTAATATTTTTTAAATTATTATTTATAATTTAAATTATAAATTAAATATATTTTAAATTATAAAATTATTAATTAAATTATTTAATATTATCTTATAAAATTTTTATTATTATTTATTTATCATCTCAAATTATATATAATTTATCTTCATATCTTTTATATAATAATAATTAATAAAATAAATTATTCATAAATAAATTAAAAAAATTATTTATAAAATTTATTATTAAATATTAATAAAAAATTATAAAATTAATAATAATTAATTATTATATATTTAATTTTATAATTTAATTTAAATTATGAATTTAAATTAATTTAAATCATATTTTATAATTTAATTTAAATTAATTTATAATATATTAATAAATTAAATTAAATTAAATTATTTTTAATTATAATATATAATTTAATTTAAAATTTTATTTTAAATGTATCCAAAAATATATTTGTCCTCTCCTAATTTTACCCGTTTTCGTAGCGTTAGTTTGGGGGGATAGAAACAGCGAAGTGAGCGAACTGCAATTCTGCTGGGTGGGAGTTGTTATGGAATCTTGTTTTTTGCAGTTCTTCGTAGTTTTAACAGTAAAAATTACTGTATGATAACAATTGATATGACTAGAATTAGTACCCACCTTCGTCATCGGTATCATAACATATATTTTTGACGTTTAGAAATTTTAATTAATTTTTATTTGATTTTAAAAATAAAATTATAAAAATATTTAATAACACTAATTTTTAATATAATTTATTTATATTTTAGTTAATGTTTAATATTTTATTTTTATTAAAGCAATTATGTAATTAAAATATTTCAATATTAGTACTTTTTTTCCCCTCCCAATGTAGAGCTGCTAGGTTTCATTTGGTATTTAGGTAGTTAGTGTATTCTAAAATTGTAGGTGGTGTTAGATATCAAACATTAATGAAAATCTAAAAAAATTGAATGTAATGTTTTTATAGTTTTAAAGAAGTTAACATAATAATAAACGTTGCTTTGAAGAGTTTTTGTTTTATGTTGAAGTGTTTTGAAACCATTAAGTATGCAATATTACTATAAAATAATTGAGTTTTTTCTTTTTTAATTAATGTAATTATACACTTTGTTAAGTTTTTGCTTTAAAAAACAAATGTAAGCTGTAAGCACCATCCATCAGCTTGAAAATGTTATCCGTTTCTGCTTGTTGACAAAAAAAAAAGGTATCCATCAGTTAAGTTATTTTTAACTTTTATTTTACAGTAATTATTATTTGATATTGAACTATTGTTAGTAAATAATTACTTTTAACTTTTTACTTTACAATAATTATAGTAAAACAAAAGTTAATATTAATTAAAATAAAAATAGATAAAAAAACATATTTTATAATTTTATTTTTAAAGCACATGCCTTTAATCTTATCATTGTCAGTCAACGTTTTTAAATACTCCATCTAATATTACATAAAAAATTATGGGAAAGCAGATATTTCATATAGATCATTTCTACTTTGAAATTTGTCATAATTCAATTTTTTCATTTTAATTTTGGACTTGATATTTTATTTAATTAAATCTCTTAATAAATAAGAATTAAAAAATATATATTTTGAAATTTTAAGAGGGTTTAATTAAAGAAAAATAAAAAAGGATCCAAGTGTGATATTTCTAAAGAATAACTTTTTGATTATACCATAAATTAGCATCCAAATTTTCTTCTTTGTGCAAAGAAAATTTTTCATTATCGCTTTACGCATGTAAGGGTATGTTTATTTTGTTATTGTATAATTGAAAAATTATATGATTAGATATAAATATACAATTTTGACATATTTGTCCAATTGTATGATATAATTGAATTTTCTTAATTATATAGTTTAATTTTTTAAGAGAGAGTTGAGAATTAGTGAAATTATACAATTTTATTTTTTTAATTTTTATAATTACAAAAAATATATTTTCTTTTGTTTTTAACTGTCCTTAAAACTTTTTCATAATATTTTTTCTTTTCCTCTTATTGTATCGTCTTTCACTTACCTTTCAAAACTGTTTTACATTAACAACGATTTAGGTATATTTATATAAATTTTCTTTTTTTTCTTCATTAATGCTTCTGTATTGTATATTATTAATGTCTCTGTACTATATATATGTATATATTATTTTTTCTTTGTTAACGTCTCTATCATGTATATATACATGACATATCTTTTTTTTTTTTTTCATTAATGACTATGTTATGTATATGTATATATTTTTCCGTTTTTATATATATTTATTTCTTTTTTAAAA